>LTAE01003936.1:26054-37997 GCA_001647135.1 Pontederia paniculata | reverse complement strand
TGTAAGGGAACCTTCGCCCTTGAAGAAGGATATAGTGATCTCCGAAGATCTCGTGGGAGAAGATCGGAGCGGGGATGTAGGCCAAAGAGTTCGGCCGAACCTCGATAACAAACTTCGTGTTTGTTTGTTGTGTTTGTTCTTCTCTCTACTCTCTTCTCTCTATTTATGTTTATATACATATATGTTTGCTTCTGCTAACACAACATTAAGAGATTTAAATTAAGAAGAACATAAGTTTTTTTAATATACCAATTCACCCCTCCCTCCCCTCCCCCCTTTTGGTGTCATTCTAGATCATACAGTGTAGTTTATGTGTGAAATGTGGAATATTCATATAAACCCTAGCATAATTGTGATAAATAACAAAGTGAGTGCTTGTAATGTTCAAATTCTACTACAAATTAAAAACTATCTCACTTCACCATTGTTGTCCTTAAAGTGGCAAAGCCTGAAAAATTTTTAGGAAATTTTAAAAAGAAATATTTCAAACACACAACTCCAACTGTCAGTATATAACTTTTATTGCATATTTAGGTCGAATCCACAAGAAAATTGAATATGACATTAGTACTAAACTTTTTAAACTAAACCGATTGATAACTATGATGTTTGCTGCCACTAATGTATAAGCAAATAAATATATAGTTAAGTAAATATATTTTAAAGTTTTTCAATTTAATGAGACATAACCAAACATAAAGTAAAGATCAAATAGAAATAACGATAAAACTATTCAAAATGGTAAAGATCAAATAGAAATAACGATAAAACTATTCAAAATGGTACAACGTTAGAGTGTGGGGTTCACTGTCAAATTAATTTTATGTTATATTTTTATTAAATTTGATAAATGCGCAATCAAGATTGAAATATAGATGATTACTTGGCTCTCATAAGACCAATTAAATGAAGAGTTTGCCCACTCTCGTTATTCAACTCTCCAAATAACTAATTAAAGCAACTCCAAACTAAGAACTAAAGGACTACTCTCGTAGCTTATAATATTCTAACTTGTTATCTTGAAAACATGTGAACTATAGACTTCTTGACCCTTAGCAGTCCATAAAAAAGAAGTATGAAACTTCTGAGCTTGACTGCTTTCAAGTGAATGATCCTTTTCTAACTAAGTGTTTAGATGCTATATTCTTGGCAAAATTTTTGGATAAATACGACACATTATCAAGTGAGCATTTCCTAATGAAGATTTAACTAGTAAAGATGCTAAAAAATCTAATACAATTCAATGAAAAAAGGAGGACGACTGATTCCCCTTAACTCAATATTTTTTTCTTGATGATTTCCTTAAATGTTGTTATCCTCTTATAATCACAATAATTTTGAATTGAAATAACACCCTTTCTAGGGAGTATTTAAGGAAAAGTAGGAATCACCACAATTACTCGAACATCATCCAAATTAATCTGCAACATTAAATTATAAATCATTGCTCAGGACATGCAGTTAGAGGAGAATAAAATGATTAATTTATAATTTTTTTTGTAGAAATAGCAACATAAGAGAAAATAGTTATTGAGGGATTTCTTCAGGTAAGCTTACTGGATTATATTTTTCCTTTTCACTGTTACTCCTTCGATTCCAAATAATATACATCCGTAGGGTAGTAGATTAAATTTCGACTTACGAGTATTTTAGTTAGATACTTAGCATAGAAGAATTTAGCATTCATTTTTCGGCGCAGGTCTTATATTGTTAGATACTTGCAAATTAGCATTTCATGTTTGGGCAATAGGCCTAGTGGCCTTAAGAGGGGCTAAATGGGTAATGGTTTGAAATGACATGATCTCTCATTACTCAAATCTTGTTAGCTGAAACTTCTTTACCACTTATTCTTACTGTTAAACTTATAGCGATTATTATTCTATTATTTGATATCTTTGTAATTTTTTTCCAGATTCACCACAAAGAAATACAGTTCAACCAAGAAGATTGATGTTGTACCAGCCACAGCTTGCGCCGGTGTTTAGCATAATTGCCAACCCTTAACTGCAGATTTAAACTAAAACACAATTTCTGCAGAGGAATTCATTAGGAGTAATCATTCTTCATGCAGACCTATTTCTTTTGCGGAAATGTCATTATTTTGTCCATTACATCTAATACCACCTGTAGCTGGCTACTTTCTTCTTTTGGTCATGAGTGGGCATTTTTGGAACAAAGGTAATAATTGGACATTCAGGAAGAAACATCATCTTCTTGCCTGATTTATAATGTAAGATTAGGCATTAATTGCATTTCTTCCCTTTGTGACAATAAAACAGGATGACGCTTGTGACAAATGAATAAGGATCTGGAATTTGGGTTATCTGGCTTGTGTCATTTGTAATCACAGTGAGGAATACTGAATCATCTCAACTAGTGATCAAGAACACAATATTTTCATGTTTCTAATTATTTTATTTCTCCAATGGAACTTATGATCAGCCCTCTATCATGGGGATCACAAACACTTCAGAGTTAGGATTTCACATTGGCAATTCTTCTCTGGATTAAAGATAGACAGGAATTCAATTGATCTAGTCATACGCGTAAGATTGGGAATTGGGATTTTTGATATTCTTGTCTTGTTTGGTATGCATTTTCGAACGCTAATTGTGATCCAATGTGGATGTCTTATCTATTATCAGTTTTGATACTTACTCTTCATTTCGGAGCATCATGTTTGGATTGTTGTAATTAACAAATAACAATTGACTTTTAACTAATAGCAAATTGATTAGTAAATTTAAATGAAAATTTATAAATATAGTGATAAAACTGATTGATAATTCTAGATGGACAAATGGACAATAAAATATAACATATGTTTTTTTTTTAACTTATATGATATCTTTTTCAATATTAACTTTTTTATATTTAAAATTATTATAATAAAAGAAAAAATGAAAACAAAAACACCATATTTATGATGATAAAAAACAACATTAAGAAAAAATAAGTAATAGTGATCACATTGACTTAAGATAGTTTAAAGAAAAAATATTTAAGGCGAGTTAATGATGGATAACAACGGGGAGGGAAAAAATTAAAATGTGAGAGGACCTGGGCCTTGTGGAGAATATAGGCCAAGAAAATATAAAACTCTCCCTCTAAACTTTGATTCCCTTCAGAAGCGTCCAAGTTATATTCTAACCTCTAATATTTTTATTTAATTACCACTTTGAGCTTAATAAACACTTTAAAATATTATAAAAAAATATTTCAAAAATATTGCAAGCAATTCTTAGCATCACATCCATTATACATAATTGCTATTCACAAAAATATATTTCGAAAATATTGCAAACAATTAGCATCACATCCACTAGACATAATTGCTATGCACATATGTAGTTTGGACGATTCTAGTGCCACTTCAAAAACACTTACTGCCACGCCTCTCATTTTTTTTAGTTTACATATTTATCCCTAGAAAGACAAAAAAAAATTACAAGAAGTTCTTTTTTTTTTTTGAAAGATCATAAGAGAAGTGGCAATAAGGATTGATTTTCAGTAACAATAGAGTTTGTCATATATTTTATCTTTTCCAACAAACTAAGAAATCCAAATACAATCCTGGAGTCTCAGCTGCCAGCTTAATGTGCAATAAACATAAAGCTTCGAATACTGGATGAAAAAAAAAAGAAAAAAAAATCCAATACCAGGATTAACCCATTGATGATTGGTTACCTTTTTTTCATCTTATTTATATATATTATGTGACAATATTATTCTTGCCCTTGTCTAAGCCTCGTACTTTGAGGCTACAAGACGCACAGCAGTGTTCTTGTGCACTGTGATGCCCGTAGCTTCATCCATATCGATGTCTTCCACGGCCATTCCAGCAGGCAGACTCCAATCGAAACAGTACAAGAGGTTGGCGAGCGCAAGCTCCGTCATCAGCAGGCCAAGGTTCATGCCGGGGCAAATCCTTCGCCCTTCTCCGAACGTGAGGAGCTTGAAGTCATGGTGGCTGCTCAGATCAATACCACTGCTGCTGCTGCCCTTGGAGCTCTGATCCACCATGAACCTTTCGGGTATGAATTCCTCCGGCCTCTCCCATGAAGCTGGATCCCTTCCTATGGCGAAAGCGTTGACAAAAATTGTGGTCTCGGGCGCAACGTCGTACCCCTGCAGCTTGAAACCACGCACAGATGCCCTCGGAACGAGCAGCGGCGCGGGAGTGTGCAGTCGCAAGGTCTCCTTGATGATGGCCTTGAGGTAGCGAAGCTGGCCGAGGTCGCACTTCTCCACCTTCCCTTTCCCTCCGAGGCAGCTTCTCACTTCGTCCTGCACCTTCCTCATGGCCTCCGGACGCCTCATGAGCTCTGTCATCGCCCACTCCACAACCGACCATGACGTTCCCGTTCCAGCGACCAAAATATTCTAAAAAAACAAGAGTTATATAGTGTTCTTGGTGATGTGCTGATCAAGTACATATTTTGCGTATTACCATGAGGATTCCTTTAATCTCGTTTTCGGTCATCTCCTTGGTGTCCTTCTGGACGTGCAGCAAAGCATCCAACAGATTGCCTCGGCGGTGATTGAGTTCTTCGTGTTCCTGGATGAGTTTTTCGTAGAAGCTATCGAGCTCGAGGAAGTTGTTACGGAGCCTACGTCGCATCCCGGTAAGAACGTCCACCCACCCGAACTGCGGCAGGAAGTCGCCGACGAAGAAGCCTCCCTGCATGGCTTGGGATTCCTTCAAGAGGTCGTGGATTCGCATGTCTCCGACTCCATCGCGGCAGCTTCTGCCGAAGGCGGCCCTGAATACGATGCTGTTGAAGAGGAAGCACGCCGAGAGGCTCACGTCCACCACCGGGGAATCCTTCGCCCGAGAAGCTATCCAATTCATCGTCCAGTCGATCTCCTCCTCTACCATGGACGTGAACGAGGCCACTTTCTTGTTGCTGAAGAACTCCTCCTTGCAGATCCTGTGCCGTTTCTTCCACCCGTCGTCGTCATAGGAGGCGAAGGCAAGGTCCGAGTTGCCGTAGGAGTGCGTCTTGCCGGGGATGCTNAACGAGGCCACCTTCTTGTTGCTGAAGAACTCCTCCTTGCAGATCCTGTGCCGTTTCTTCCACCCGTCGTCGTCATAGGAGGCGAAGGCAAGGTCCGAGTTGCCGTAGGAGTGCGTCTTGCCGGGGATGCTAGAGGGACGGTTGCAGCAGTCGATGTCGTGCGTCTTGAGCACTTCCTTGGCCATGGCTGCGGAGGAGACGACAAGGGCGGGGACTCGGCCGAGCTTAAGATGCATGAGGGGGCCGTATCGCTTGGACAGCTCCCACAACGTCCGGTGAGGGCTCTTCCCGTTGGCGAGTTGGTGGAGGTTGCCGATTATGGGAAGCTGCGCCGGGCCTGGAGGGAGTTTTGCTTCTGAGCTCATCCTCTTCGTGCAGAAGAAGAGGTATAAGATTGGAAGAGCGAGGAAGAGCAACAGAGACGAAGGCTGTGTAAGGAGGTGAGCAAACGCCATTGCTTGTGCAGGCTCCATAACATGTATGCCAAACACTTCCTGATCAAACAATTTTATGGTGGAATGCTATTAATCAAGATACTGACATATTTATATTCACAATTTTAGTAGTTTTTTTTTCGGTAGTCAATTTTAGTAGTGTTAAATAATCTAAAAGGCAAGAGATCAGGTAAACCTTTGAAATAGCCTCCTCCGTTTTTTGTTATAAAATAATCTTATTGTTACTTAAAACTTTTCAATACCAAAACAAGGAGAAAAAGAAAGCAATTATAGTGTTAGTTTATTCGTTGTTAGTATTATTAAATGATCTTGTTTCATTGCTTTCTGAAAAAATTGAATTTTTGAATAGTCGATTAAAAAATATAATGATTCAAAACTAAATGCCTTATAAATTGAGCATATTTGGATAATTTATAAAAGTTTACTTCATTTGTAAATATCATAATAATAATAAGCACTTTTCAATATGTATCCTGTAACAGGTTAATAAATAAATAATAATAATAAAGTGTTTGGATGCATTTTCAAATATTTTAAAAAGATATTTATTTTGATCGTAAGTAGGAAGCTCAAGTTGAAGCAAAAAACAATACTTTATACAAAGTTATTAATCTAAAATAACGAATATTTTTCGGAGAAAAAGGCCAAACGTCCACGTATAAAAAAAATTCAATAATCAAATATTTTAAAATACTCTCTGTCCAGGAACATCGTAATACTTGCTCTTCATATAAAAAAAAAGCCATGAGCACGTATCATGTATTTTTCTTTTTTTTTAACAGTAAATTTTTTTTATGATAATATTTTTTTCTTTGTGCATATAAATTAAGAGGGTTTATCACGTTAAAATCTTTACGTCAATCTTTTTTATTATTTTTAATTTTATTATTATATCTTTTTATCGATCTCTTGACAACATAAAACTTTGAGATTTCGATCCTTTTTTTTATATCTTCCCACTTCTCATCTTGATTCATATATAAATTAAATAATTTAAGTTTACATAGTGCACATAAAATATACATAAATAGAAAAAAATCAAATTTACGTGAAGAATATGTCATTGGCAACAAAATCGGGAACAATCGCATAGCAACATTAGACAAATTTTACTGATTTTCAAATTTGCCCAAATTCAAATTCAAATAGCATTAAATATTTTTCCTAAAAAATAAATGAAATAATTAGCATAAAATGGTGCAATCTCCTATTTTTTAAACCATTAAATTTGAAATATATGATTAAAAATAATATATTTAAATTTTATATCTTTTTCTAATTATAAATTTAGAATTTAATGATATGATAGACAAAATATCCCCACATCTTTATTGAAAGATCTTCATAATATTCTCGGTACGTATGTCATTTTGTCTGAAAGCTTTCTTTCTTTCCCTCAGCTAAGTCACCGTCAAAGAAATACAATCTCATTTTTCTTAGGCATTGTATGGAGGGGCATAGAAGAAGAGGATGTGGAAGAAAGAGATGGGCGTAATAATAAAAATTGTTGTACTTTATAAGAAGGGAAAGGATAGTTGTACTTTAAAAGATGATTTTATATTTTATTCTTTAAAAGTAAATATTAGTTTGCAAATTAATAAAATTTGTTAGGATATAAATTATCACAATTAGAACTCAAAGAATCTATTATCTAAGTTTAACATTTAGTTAATAGATATAATAATATTAATTAATACTATTAAGGAAGGTAACCTTTAAAACTTAAATATCATATTCGTATCTAAATTAATGAAAATTATTAGGATAATAATTATCATAATTAAAGCTAAAAAAATATACTATCTAAGTTTAAGATTCAGGGACGTTTTCATCTCGATATGATCTTTGTAGATTACTGATAATCTGAACTTAAAATTATCTGGGCCAACCAAATTATTTTGTTTACTTATTTTAATTCGTAGGCAATGTGAATTGCCTAACAATGAAGATTGTCTATGAAGTGGTAATCTACATTATCAAGAGGGAGGTGTTTATCCAGATTACCACCTAAGTGATAATATTATTTATATTAATTTTTATATTCATCATTTTAAATCTTCCATAAATAAAATACAACATAATAAATAAATCATCATATAACAGTAATAACAACATAAATAATAATAATAATATAAATTAATGACCATAATAAATATTATTTAAATAATAACTAAATAATATTATATTATTGTAATCATATTATGAATTAAAATATAGCACTAATTGTTATTTATAAGTATTATTAATTAGATTAATATTTTTATAAATTATTATTATTTATAAAGATTATTTTATTATTTTTTTAATTTTAAGGGTATTAATTACATAAATGCATTAATTTCTAAGTTTATAATTTAAGTTGACAAATTTTAATTTAATAATATTTATAAAAAATATTTTGATAAAATGATGTATATTATTTAGTTATCATTTATATAGATAAATATAATAATTTGAATTATCATTTGGATTATTTATATATAATAAACAAGATAATGCACATTATTAATACTTTAATATATGGTAATCTTCCTGTTAAATAATATAGATTATCAGGTAATATTAAACTCCTCCTTAATATTTCCCAAATAATAAATAAATTATTAATTAATAATATTATAAATATTAAATTAGCAATAGAATAAGGTACTGAGAAAAAAACTTCTTATATGATTTCTGAGCTTGAAATTGCAAAAAACAAAATGTCATTGTGTAATGATATTTAACAGCACCGGCATGCAATAATTTCTAAGACAGTCATAGTTTATCTCATGGATTAACGTACTTTTCACATACGTGGCAAAAGTCACACTATTTATTCACACATAAATCACACTATTTATTTATGCAAGGGACTGATACATATCACATATTTATTAGTTCACACAGACGGTTAACGAATTATATTTAAAGGATAAAAAATAATAGTTTAAATGTGAATTTCTAAATTTATTAATTTGATTAAGATTTAAGTTCATGCTCTCGTTTAAATATTAAATTAATTTGAGATTTTATTTTTAATAGAAAGATTGTATTATGAGTCTGATCATGTGCGATGTGGGACATGTATCATGATTATACGCCACGTCATTTGTCGTGTTTGCAAAAGTTGACTGCATGTAGAAACATATAAAAGAAAAAGACATGACACAATTAATTGGTATGTTGAAAAAAAAATGTTAAAGTTAGCATGAGACTAGCTAGGGATATTTAAATTGAACTTCAATAAAATCTCCTATCGTTGTACTTCAATACACTTGCTTATTTCTGTTGCCCAGGAATATAAAGTACCTCGTATAGTCGTATCATTGAAGTTAAATAAAATTGTTGTATATGTTGCCAAATTTAAATGTAAAAATATACATCACCACACTTTTAATTATATCAAAATATTTGAACTACCGATTAAGACGTACTCGATTAGGCAATATTGATATGGTAACAATTAGATATTAAGCTAATGATAGTTAGATATTAATGAATAACGAATATCGATATATTTAATTAAAAAAATAAAATAAGAGAAAATAGTTATCCGACTACTCTCAACCTCCGAGTCCAAATTCTAAAGTTCCATAAAAGGTAACGGTGAAATCCATGCATTCATATTCATTTCGAGTATTAAATATTAATTATAGAACAAAAGATGATAAAAGTAAAAATAAAATATATTAACAAAACTCAGAGATGAGGTTGTGACTGCCTCTGAGCCCCTTTCATCCTTCTCCATCGTGTGCCTCCAAATTAATCTTCCCCCAAAAATGGCTGGCTCCAAAAATGATAGCTCCTCCCAAAATTCTAAGGTTTATCCTCTTTTTATACTTTTATGATCAATTGACGTATGTCCATTTTGTCTTTTTTTTTTCTGCAAATTTGTCTACGTTTGTTAACTGTCCTCAAGAATGCAAATATTCGAGTATGATTTTTTTTAACAACTACCAGGATGTGAAAATGCAAAAATGAACATCTTCTTCGTTTTTTTTCAATGAACTAAAAAAATAATATCACTCAAATTTAAGAGTATTTTCATTAAAAATAAAGAATAAACAACGATGAGTAATAATTTGATTCAAATAAGGATTTAATATTAATACATTCTATTATACCTGTGTTCACTCTTTATAAGTCCTTAAATATATTAAATATAATTGGATATTAACAGTTTCATAGATATAATAGTTTTACCTCATAAATCCAAATAATTATTGGTCATACTAAGAAACTCTAATCCATGTCAAATAATGATGACGAACACAAAACTATAATGTTAATTAGTCTACTTCTCCAATGGATCTTGTGATGGGATCTCGAACACTTCAAATTTATCAGTTTACAATGCAATTCTTCTACTCTTTATAAATATAGTGGAATTATATGAGTAGTGAAGAATATTTACTCGCATGTCCCTAAGGGTTTATTTGAAAATTAATTAATGGAAGGTGGTATGAGATGTCATGTGGAGTATAGGATGAGGTGGTAGAATGTGATGAAGTGTGGTTGATTATTATTAAACTCATGTTTGGATAAAATTTTACGATGGTGGATGAGTTAAACTAAACTATGACATATTTGAATAATTTAGATAAAAATCATTTATACCCTTTATTATATATTACTATTTATAACCCTTAATAAATGTAATATTATTATAATATTTATATATTTATTATTATTTATATTTCTTTATATATTTTTTCTCTTATCATTAATATTGTTTTCCTCTCAATGTATTTTATTTCTTTCACAATATTTTTATCTTTTTATTTTTTTGAAATATAGATAAAAAAGATCAAAGATGATAGATAAATATAAAAAAGAATAAAAAAAATTAATATTATCATTACATAAATAAAAAAATATTATTAAATGATAATACTTTAAGATGCTAAAGTAAAAATGATCATAAAAATAATTGTTTATCTCAAATTTAATAAAAAATAACTAATTTGAGAAAAAAAATATTATGATGACATTCAATAAATTTAAAATATTATGACAGAAAATTAGTCTGAGGAAAAAATGTGAATGAATAAAAGTTAAATAAATGTAAGTATTAAATAATTATAAAATAAGATAAAAAGTCAAATCAACAAATGAACTCAAGTCAAATATTTTTCTATCATAAATCAAAATGATATAAGAAAGAATTTTATTTTAAATGAACTATAATATAATTTTAGAAAGTTATTTAAAGAGTAGTTTTGCTTAAAAGGTTTCATTTCCTCTCATTCCATTAATTTGGTGAAATGAAATATTTGAAATTTAGAGGTGTGACTCATCCCTCCAAACCAGACTTTTATAATTTTATTATCCAAACATGATTTAACTAACATCACCCACCCACCTTTCACCTTATTCTTCTTAATACCTCAATCCAATCACACAATCTTTTTTTACTCTCTCGAGCCGTTCTCTCTTTCTTTATTGACATCTCTCTCTCTCATCATGTTTTTTTTACTCTCTTAGTCTCTTTGTGCCCAGCCGTTCGCCGTTCTTTCTTTTTCTCTATTGACGTCATGTTATGTTTTTTTACTCTCTCTCTCTCTACCACATTTTTTTACTCTCTCTTTCTCTATTCATGTTATGGTTTTTTTACTCTCTCTCTTTTATTTATTATTTTTAAGAGAATAAAAAGATAAAAAAATATGAAACAAAAATACAAAATATATTAGAAGGGAAAAATAAAGACATATAAAGAGGAAAGAGAAAAAATATATAAAGAAAAAATAGAAGAAAATTTTATAAAAGAGTTTCAAGTGAAAAATAAAAAAACTATAGCATCATATATTTGTTAACTGACTTTTATAAAAGATTTTTAAGAGTCATAAATAATAGATATACAATAAAGAGAAAAATTAACTTTTATATAAATTAGTCTTCCATACTCCATGTTTGAAAAAAAAATTATCTGGACGCTAGTTTAATTTAGCCCATCCATCATCATAAATATTTTTCCAAATATGAGTTTAATAATAATTTACCACACTCCACTTCATCATCTCATACTTCACCATCTCATTCCACCCACCCCTATATTAGTTAATTGTCAAAAAAAGCTTAATATTGAAAATTGAAATGTTTGAAATTCTTTTCAGGATGAATTTTGACGGTGATCCCATATCACTTTTCGTTTAGGCTGTTGTAGATTTATGTCTAATTATTTTTTAACTTTCAAATTAGCTCAAATATACCATCTAACTTTGATTTTTAATAAAAATATTCTTCAAATTTAAGTTCACAACTGAATTATCGCTTTACTTAGTGTAGAAAGTCACTTATGTTATTATTTATAACATCTCATATTTTTATATTTTAAAATATTATGTATTTTCATACCATTGATAAAGATTTTAAATTAAAAAATATAATTAAAATATTGGTAGAACAAAATAAAATTTAAATAGAAAATTAATTTAAAATAAGTCAAATTTTCAAAAAATTTAAAACTTCAAACTATGAATTATTTATCA
>LTAE01003936.1:6156-24421 GCA_001647135.1 Pontederia paniculata | reverse complement strand
CGTCGTCGTAGGAGGCGAAGCCAAGGTCCGAGTTGCCGTAGGAGTGCGTCTTGCCGGGGATGCTGGAGGGACGGTTGCAGCAGTCGATGTCGTGCGTCTTGAGAACTTCCTTGGCCATGGCTGCGGAGGAGACGACCAGGGCGGGGACTCGGCCGAGCTTAAGATGCATGAGGGGGCCGTGTCGCTTGGACAGCTCCCACAACGTCCGGTGAGGGCTCTTCCCGTTGGCGAGTTGGTGGAGGTTGCCGATGATGGGAAGCTGCGCCGGGCCTGGAGGGAGTTTTGCTTCTGAGCTCACCCTCTTCGTGCAAAAGAGGTATAAGGTTGGAAGAGCGAGGAAGAGGAACAGAAACGAAGGCTGTGTAAGGAGGTAAGCAAACGCCATTGCTTGTGCACGCTCTATACCATGCATGTCAAACCACTTGCTGATCAAACAAATTTATGGGGGAATGCTACTAATCAAGATACTGACATATTTATATTCACAATTTTGGTAGTTTTTTTTTTCTGTAATCAATTTTAGTAGTGTTCATTGGACACTAATCTAAGGGCAAGAGATATGGTAAACCTTTGAAACAGCCTCCTTTTTTTGTTATAAAATAATCTTATTGTTACTTAAATTGCATATTTTTTTTTCTTCCAATGGGAAAAGTTATAGAAATTAATATAGCGACCTTAGCATTAATAGGGACTTAAGCGTCCTAAAACTTATATACGTAAATTTTATTTTCTTTTTGGCAAAATTTGACAGTCGATTTTAACGTATGAGATTCTCATGATCTAACACATAATTATTTGTTGATTTTAACGGATACGTGTATGACTTTGTTTTGAAAATTAATCATGATGGGAATGTACAAAAAACTCTATTCACATTTGAGGTTTTTTTTTTCTTGTAAGGAAAGGTAGCCTAACAAAAAACAATACTTTAAAACTTAAATATCATATTGGTCTGCAAATTAATAAAATTTGTTAGCATATAAATTATCACAAACTCAAAGAATCTATTATCTAAGTTTAACATTTAATTAATATATATAATAATATTAATTAATACTATTAAGGATGGTAACCCAATACGTACTTTGAAACTAAAATATCATATTCGTATGTAAATTAATGAAAATTGTTAGGATAATATATAATTATAATAATTAAAGCTTAAAATATCTACTATAAGTTTAAGATTTAATGTTGACCAAATAATAAATAAATTATTGATTAAAATATTATAAATATTAAATTAGCAATAGAATAAGGTACTGAGAAAAAAAACTTCTTATACGACTTCTGAGCTTCAAGTTGCAAAAAGAAAATGTCATTGTCTAATGATATTTAACAGCACCGGCATGCAATAATTTCTAAGACAGTCATAGTTTATCTCATGGACTAACGTACTTCGCACATGCGTGACAAAAGTCACAATATTTATTTATGCAAGGGACTGATATATATCACATATTTATTAGGTGACACATGCAATTAACGAATTATATATGAGGATCGAATGATAAAAAGTTAATAGTCTAATTTTGAATTTTTAAATTATTAATTTAATTAAAATTTACGTTAATCGCTCTCATTCAAATATTAAATTAATAAACGAATATTAACAATTTGGGATATCAGTGAAATTTTATCATTAATAAAAAAATGTAATATGAGTCTGATCATGTGGGATGTGGGATATCTATCATGATTATACGCCACGTCATTGTCGTGTTTGCAAAAGTTGACTGCATCATAAAAAAAAAAAGAAAAAGAAAAAGACAGGACACAATTAATTGGTATGTTGGAAAAAAAATGTTAAAGTTTAGCATGAGGCTAGCTAGGGATATTTAAATTGAACTTCAATAAAAACTCGTATCATTGTACTTCAATAAACTTGCTTATTTCTGTTGCCCAGGAATATAAAGTACCATTGAAGTTAAATAAAATTATTGTATATGTTGCCAAATTTAAATGTAAAAATATGCATCACCACACTTCTTAATTATATCAATTATCAAACTATTTGAACTACCGATTAAGACTCGATTAGACAATATTGATGTGGATATACAACAAATAATAATTATATATTAAGCTAATGATAGTTAGATATTAATAAATAATGAATAACGATATATTTAATAAACGTATCTAATAAATATAATAATTAAACTAATTAATCAATTATAAAATAACATATACCAACATCTAAATAATAAATTATTGTATATATAAGATTTATTTATTACAACACAATTATCAATTTTATTTCTAACTAATTAAAATATTTTATTTTTGATTGAAGAGTAAATAGGATTACCATCCATCCCAATAGCAAATATTTCCTTATCTTTACTTTCGCTTATTAAAAAACAATTAACAAATTAGAACATTCAATAACAAGAAAATATGAAAAGCGTGAAAAATTACACTCAATGCGGAAAAAAGAACGGTCCGAATAAATTTGAAGTTAAATTTTTAATGAAAAAAACTGGCCTCGTACTAGATCAAGCTCTAAAAGGTCTATTTTCACTCGTAAATTATATTATTATTATTATTATTATTATTATTATTATTATTATTATTATTATTATTATTATTATTATTATTATTATTATNTCAAGCTCTAAAAGGTCTATTTTCACTCGTAAATTATATTATTATTATTATTATTATTATTATTATTATTATTATTATTATTATTATTATTATTATTATTATTATTATTATTATTATCATCATCATTATTATTATTATTATTATTATTATTATTATTATTATTATTATTATTATTATTATTATTATTACTGTCTCATCGACTCATCATTTTTATCATTGATGTAAAAGATCCATATATGCTAATATTTTATTAGTTTTTTTTATTTTGATGTGGACTCTTAAGATCAACAATTATAAAGGCGGATTGATGATAATATGATTCTACTTATTAATATAAGAATATATTTAAAAAAATAAAGAATTTGTTGACACACTCACCTCATTAATTACACTTTAAGACTTTTACAGCTCAATTAATTTATAAACAATAATATATAAATATAAATTACATGGCTCTAATGGAGGTACATGTGTCAGTCAAGTATTCAACGGTCGGCATAAAATTTTAATTTTAATTTTGGGATGAAAAATCTATTTTTTATGGTAGATTAAATCACAACCATCAGATGCCTTAATTCACATATTCAAGCCAAAAATATTATTTTAAGCTCAAGGTTATTATATATAATAAGTAAAAGAAACATATATTGAATTTCATTTAAATTAATCATGATTATGATGAATACAAAAGATATTATTATTATTCAAATTATCATATCAATAATCACAAAAGTTCGAATAAAATTGTGATATTATATTATCTAAATTAAAATTTTATTAAGATCTTACATAATATTATGACTTTGGGATCGACAGCCTAGTAAATCCCTACGTGGGCATTAGAATTGGGCATTTGTTTGACACCTGTTGGGTCTAATGGTCAATGGCTCGGGCTCATCTACCATATGGTTTAACTTGACTTCTATCTTATTTTTTTAAAACTTGTCTATCCTTTTCTTTTAATGATGTTTTGTGATATGGACTTGGTGCGAAAGTGCGATCTTCGGAGGTTGATAATTTGGATTGAACTATGATTCTTGCTTTTGAAGTGATACCTATGTTATTTCTTTTGTTTCTTCATTTAAAATGTTTAACCTATTTAATATTTTACTCTTATGTACATTTCTCGGCTAACTTTGGTGTATTTTTCTTTTTCCACTTATTTCCGATTTGGACTTATGTTCCAGCATAATTTCCAAATGTACTGTAACTATCCAACTTTTGAGAAAAAAGAGTAAAACTGTCCGTGTGAACACAACCTATTTCGCCAAAGTATGATGGACGATCGATTTTAACTATAATTAAGATATTTAAAGTTTATTTTGACTCAAATTTTAAATCTTAAACTATCTTATAAATATCCCTAGAAAACCATCAATCTCTTATCTTTTCTTTCAAATTCTCTTCTTCCTTCTCTCTTCTTTCTTCCTCAAAGTATAAGTTAAGATAAATTTATTGTCTTTTATTTCTCTCTTCTCTTGATCTCATACCGAATGGATGTATGCAAAAGAAGTAACAGACGAGGTCTGCACAAAGAAAGAACGAAAAAAAACCTAACCATATCATAAAAAATGAGGAAAGAGTTTTGGATCCTTAGAATGGTAGAGAAATATAGGTTTATCTCTTTGCCTATTGTAAATTATTAATCTACGAACAATATAGATTTACTTTTTTTACCTATTTTTAATTATTAATCCATGATATTAGAAGAAGAACATCTCTCTCAAGTTTTGCATGAAAGCTATATTGTTTTTAGAGGTTAGAAGATACAAAATTTTAAGAGATAGATGTACCCAAATAAAATAATCAATATTTTTTTTTAAATTTTCATGATTTTTTCTGAAAAGAAAAGACAAGAAAAGAAAAAAAAGAAATCCAATACCAGGATTAACCCATCGATGATTGGTTACCCTTTTTTTCATCTTATTTATATATATTATGTTACAATATTTTTCATTGCACTTGTCTAAGCTTCATACTTTGCGGCTACAAGACGCACAGCAGTGTTCTTGTGCACTGTAATGCCCGTAGCTTCATCCATATCGATGTCTTCCATGGCCATTCCTGCAGGTAGACTCCAATCGAAACAGTACAAGAGGTTGGCGAGCGCAAGCTCCGTCATCAGCAGGCCAAGGTTCATGCCGGGGCAAATCCTTCGCCCTTCTCCAAACGTGAGGAGCTTGAAGTCATGGTGGCTGCTCAGATCAATATCACTGCTGCTGCCGCCATTGGAGCTCTGATCCACCATGAACCTTTCGGGTATGAACTCCTCCGGCCTCTCCCATGAAGCTGGATCCCTTCCTATGGCGAAAGCATTGACAAAAATTGTGGTCTTGGGCGCAACGTCGTACCCCTGCAGCTTGAAACCACGCACAGATGCCCTTGGAACGAGCAGCGGCGTGGGAGTGTGCAGTCGCAGGGTTTCCTTGATGACGGCCTTGAGGTAGCGAAGCTGGCCGAGGTCGCACTTCTCCACCTTCCCTTTCCCTCCGACGCAGCTTCTCACTTCGTCCTGCACCTTCCTCGTGGCCTCCGGACGCCTCATGAGCTCCGTCATCGCCCACTCCACAACCGACCATGACGTTCCCGTTCCAGCGACCAAAATGTCCTAAAAGAACAAGAGTTATATAGTGTTCTTGGTGATGTGCTGATCAAGTATATATTTTGCATATTACCATGAGGATTCCTTTAATCTCATTTTCGGTCATCTCCTTGGTGTCCTTCTGGACGTGCAGCAAAGCATCCAACAGGTTGCCTCGGGGGTGATTGAGTTCTTCATGTTCCTGGATGAGTTCTTCGTAGAAACTATCGAGCTCGAGGAAGTTTTTACGGAGCCTACGTCGCATCCCGGTAAGAACGTCCACCCACCCGAACTGTGGCAGGAAGTCGCCGACGAAGAAGCCTCCCTGCATGGCTTGGGTTTCCTTCAAGAGGTTGTGGATTCGCATGTCTCCGGCGCCATCGCGGCAGCTTCTGCCGAAGGCGGCCCTGAATACGATGCTGTTGAAGAGGAAGCACGCCGAGAGGCTCACGTCCACCACCCGGAAATCCTTGGCCCGAGAAGCTATCCAATTCATCGTCCAGTCGATCTCCTCCTCTACCATGGACGTGAACGAGGCCACCTTCTTGTTGCTGAAGAACTCCTCCTTGCAGATCCTGTGCCGTTTCTTCCACCCGTCGTCGTAGGATCCTCTTCGTGCAGAAGAAGAGGTATAAGATTGGAAGAGCGAGGAAGAGCAACAGAAACGAAGGCTGTGGAAGGAGGTGAGCAAACGCCATTGCTTGTGCAGGCTCCATACCATGCATGTCAAAGAACCTGCTGATCAAACAATTTTATGGTGGAATGCTATTAATCAAGATACTGACATATTTATATTCACAATTTTAGTAGGTTTTTTTTTCGGTAGTCAATTTCAGTACGTAGTGTTTATTGGACACTAATCTAAGGGCAAAAGATAAGGTAAACATTTAAAAGAGCCTCCTCTTTGTTTATTATATAATTATCTTATTGTTACTTAAACTTTTTCAACACCAAATTAAGGAGGAAAAAAAGAAATTATAGTGTTAGTTAATGCTATATTAATAATATTAAATGATCTTGTCCCATTGCTTTCTGAAAAATAAAATTTTTGAATGGTTGTTTAAAAGTATAGTGATTCGAAACTAGATGCCTTAATTTAAATTAAGGGCATATTTGGATAGATTATAAAAGTTCACTTCATTTTTAAATATCGTAATAATGTGGCACTTTTCAATATGTATCCTATAATAGGTTAATAAATGAAAAAAAATCAATAAAGTATTTGGATGTACTTTCAAATATTTTAAAAAGTTTTTTTTTATCGTAAGTAGGAAGCTCAAGTTGAAGTGAAAAAATCAATACTTAATAGAAAGTTATTAATCTAAAATTAACGAAAATATTTTTCTGAGAAAAAGGCCAAACGTCCACACATAATTTTTTTCAATAATCAAACATTTTAAAATACTCTATGTCCAGGCACATCGTAGTACCGGCTCTTCATATAAAAAGTTAAAAAATGCCGTCACCAGTAATAGATTGAAAATTAGAGACATCCTGCTTGATTTTTTGTGGGTGAAAGTTAGTTGGGTGGCAAAATAAAAAAAAAAGAAAGGTAATTTTTTTATTATAAAAGAAGGTTCATAAAGTATGATAACAAAAATAAAAGAAAATGAAATTAAAGATAAAAGATACATAAATTTTGCTGAGAATAGAACTTAAGATCATTTGATCTACAAGTTCATTGTTTCATGCTCTTATTTCTAAGAAGATATATTTTGATGTTTTTATTCAATGTTATTTGATTTCAAGATAATATGACACAAAGTATAATATGATAATAATGAAATAATCATATTTCTAATTTAATTTTCGTATTTCAAAGAAATACTTTTTAGTTTAAAAACATACTAAACAATCATGACAAATCTAGTAGTTAATAATAGTTATAGTTATAGTTACTTAATTAATTAAGCAACATTATATAATTATTTTTATGTATATCATCATACTTGTGAAAATTTAAACATATTTAATCATAATTAATTATTGATTGATCATCATATTAAATATTGTGTTATTGATGTTTTTTTATCAAAAAGATGAGATAAAATTAGTAATACTTACTCTTTACATACATAGAACAGTTATATTAAAATTAAACAAATAGTTAATCATAATTAAATATGTTTCTCGTTATATTAAATAATTTAAAAGTGATAGGCTAAAGAAAAAAAGAGAGTGAAACTAAGTCGAATATCGTGTCCCTCACAAAAAAAGATATATAATAATGGCTCATAGATAAAATATTATTATGTTTTGAATTATTATATTTTGTATTTAAAATTATGTTTTGAATGTTTATAAATAAGAGTTAAAATTTTATGATATACTCTCATTTTCTATAGTAAATTTTTTTTTGTAACGTTCTCTATTGCCCATGGATTTTTTTATTTATATTCATCGAGAAAATTTTATCACGTTAAAAACTTAAAAACTTTTCTTCTCATTTTTAATTCCATTATTTTATTATTTTTATCAATCTTTAAACATTATAATCCCAACATAAAAACTTTAAGGTCTCGATCGATCAATTTTTTTATATCTTGTCACTCCTTATCTTAATTCATATCTAAATTAAATACTTTAAGTTTACACAGTGCACATAAAATATACATAAATAAAATCAAATCAAATTTATGCGAAGAATATGTCATTGGCAACAAAATACGGAACAATCGCATAGCAACATCAAACAAATTTTACTGATTTTCAAATTTTCCCAAATTCAAATTCAGAATAGAACTAAATATTTTCCCTAAAAAATAAATGAAATAATTAGCGTGAACGGTGTAATCTCCTATCTTTCTAATCATTAAATTTGAGAGATATGATTAAAAAATAATTTAATTAAAATTTATATTTTTTTCTAATTATAAATTTCGAATTTAATGATATAAAAGACAAAATGTCCCGACATCTTTATTGAAAGATCTTCTTAATTAGTATTCTCAGTACGTATGCATTTTTGTCAAAGAATGAAAGATTTCTTTCTTTCCCTAATCCCTCTGCTAAGTCACCATCAAAGAATTTTTTTTTTGTGTGTTCGATCGGACCACACACTAAGGCATACCATCACAAGAAGTCAAGATGAGCCCATCGATAATTAATGTTCCAAACTTATTAATACATGATTAGAGTATGATTGCGTAACTCTCTAATTTATGACACTCACATCCCTTCACATTAATATACATACTTCTTAGCGGATATATATATATATATATATATTCATAAGTTCGCTTTAATATATCGGTGCATATGTATAATTTAGAGAGTTGCACAAAATTTTATTCTTTTTTATTTCATGCGGGATGGTCACCTTCTCTAATCCCAAAAAAACTCTTAGTAAACTGTACTTTAGGAAAAATAAAAATATTACCTACTTAAATAGATAATATTTCTTAATCATATGATATTTTTTTTAAAAAAATTATATTCATCCTAAATTTAATATTCAATTTATTTTCATGTGTGCTGGAAGCCTAACACAAAGTAATCAAGCGGCCTCAGCAACCACACGTTTCATTAGCTAAAGAGGTGTTATTTGCATATTCTTTTTTCTTCCAATGGAAAAAGGTTATAGAAATTAATATAGTGACCTTAGCATTAATAGGGACCTAAACGTCCTAAAACTTATATACGTAAATATCATTTTTCTTTTTGGCAAAATTTAACAGTCGACTTTAACGTATGAGATTCTCATGATCTAACACACAATTATTTGTTGATCTTCGCTGTTATTTGTTAAAATATGATATACAATTCTCATTATTTTCTACGACCGACCAACCATTACTACGGATGCGTATATGACTTTGTTTTAAAAATTAATCATGATGGGAATGTACCAAAAACTCTATTGTGTATTTGAGGTTTTTTTATTGTAAGGAAAGGTAGCCTAATAAATAACAATACTTTACAACTTAAATATAATATTAGTCTGCAAATTAATGAAAATTGTTAATTAGGATATAAATTATCACAAGAACTCAAAGAATCTATTATCTAAATTTAACATTTAATTAATAAATATAATAATATGAAGGAAGGTAACCTAATGATACTTTAAAACTTAAATATCTGTATGTAAATTAATGAAAGTTGTTAGGATAGTACTTATCACAACTAAAGCTCAAAATGTCTATTATCTTTAACACTTAATGTTGCCCAAATAAAAATAAATTATTAATTAATAATATTATAAATATTAAATTAGCAACATAATAAGGTACCGAGGAAAAACTTCTTATATGATTTCTGAGATTGAAGTTGCAAAAAAAAAAAGAAAAATGTCATTGTCTAATAATGTTTAACAGCACCGGCATGCAATAATTTCTAAGACAAAGTCATAGTTTATGATGGATTAACGTGCGTGAGATGTTTAAATTTGTATCTATTAAGACAAAAGTCACACTGTTTAAATTTGTATTAAAGGTCTGATCATGTGGTATGTGTATCATATTTATACGCCACGTCATTGTCGTGTTTGCAAAAGTTGACTGCTTCATAAGAAAAATAAAAGAAAAAGACATGACACAATTAATTGGTATGTTGGAAAAAAAATATGTTAAAGTACCTCAACAAAGCCTTTGTATCATTGTACTTCAATAAACTTGTTTAGTTCTGTTGCCCAGGAATATAAAGTACCTCGTATCATTGAATTTAAATAAAATTATTGTATATAATGCCAAATTTAAACGTCAAAAGATACATCACCACACTTTTAATTATATCAAACTATTTGAACTACCGATTAAGACGTAATCGATTAGGCAATATTGATGTGGATAACAAATAATAATTAGATATTAAGCTAATGATAGTTTGACATTAATAAATAATGAATAGCGATATATCAATAAAAAATTTGATAAATATAATAAATATATTAATTAATCATTATAAAATAATATATATCAGCATATAAAATTATTGTATATATATGATTTATTTATTATAACACAAATCTCATTTTTATTTCAAATTAATTAAAATTAATTTACTTTTGATTGTTACCATCCATCCCAATAACAAATATTTCCTTATATTTTCTTTCTTCTATTCAAACACAACTTAACAAATTAGAACATCCAATAACAAGAAGATATGAAAAGCGTGAAAATTTCACTCAATGCGGAAAAAAATAGCGGCCCGAATAAAATTTGAAGTTAATTTTTTAATGAAAAAAAACTGGCCTGGTCAAAGATCGAGCTCTAAAAGGTCATTTTCACTCGTAAATTTATAATTTTCTTATTATTATTATACAACTGTCTCATCGAAGCATCATTTTTATTATTGATGTAAAAGATTCATATACGCTAATATTTTATTAGAATTTTATTTTGATGTGGATCCTTAAGATCAACAATTATAAAATCAGATTGATGATGATAATAGGATTCTACTTATTAATATAAGAATATATTTTAAAAAAAGTTAAAGAATTTGTTGACAAATTTTCGCAACTCTTTAATTACTTTTACAGCTCAATTAATTACACTTTATTTAAAAAAAGTTAAGAATATAATTGTCACTCAACTCTTTAATTACCCTTTTTTACTTTTACAGCTCAATTAATTTATAAACAATAGTATATAAATATACACTATATGAGTTTAATGGTCGTCATACATGTGTCAGTCAAGTTTTCAAAGGTCGAGATAAAGTTTTAATTTTGATTTTGGGATGAAAAGTCTCTTTTTTTATGGTAGATTAAATCACAACCACCAGATGCCTTAATCAACACATTTAAGCCAAAAAAAGTTATTTATACATCCATTAAGCTCAAATTTATTTTATATAATAAGAAAAAAAAATTCATCTAAATTAATCATGTTTATCGTGAATACAAAAGATATTATCAATAATCGCAAAAGTTCGAATAAAATTGTAATGATCACATTTGTTTGACACTTGTTGAGATTTGGGCCTATGGTCAATGGCTTGGGCTCATCTACCATATAGTTTTCACTTAAATCGTCTCTCTTTTTCTTTCTAAACTTTTCTTTCATTTCTTACTGAATGTTTGTGATATGGACTTGGTGCGAAAGTGCATCTTCGGAGGTTGACAATTTGGATTGAACTATGATTCTTGCTTTTGAAGTGATTCCTCTGTTATTTATTTTGTTTCTTCATTTAAAGTGTTTAACCTATTTAATATTTTACTCTTATGTACATTTCTCGGCTAACTTTGGTGTAGTTATATTCTTTTTCCTCTTATTTCCGATTTGGACTTATGTTCGAGCATAATTTCATATGGAACATATTTTATTGACTCTATTTTATCTCTTCTTTACTTACCTTTTTAAGCTTTCCAAATTTGTACTGTTTCCTTTTGAGCATCCTCGAGTTCAAGATTCCATTACACCACATAAATGAAGTCAATGGACTCATTATCATATTATATATATAGCATGTATAAATCACTTCATTCACAGTTTTTTTTTCAAAAGGAAACGTGATGAGCAGTAAATTCTTTTTATCCCAAAAGATCACTCTTTTATTTTAAAGATTTCAAATTGACTACTAAATGGTAAGATCATATTATCCTTGATCGATATGTGCAATAAATATGAGCAACCAGAGGCGGAATCAAGAATATTTTCAGTGGGTTCACTATTAAGTATACAGATGAAAGATGATTCTATAAAGATATTAAATGAGCGTTGAAATTTATAAAAGAATAAAAATTATTACCAATAATTAAAGAATATATATAGCTATGTAGACCTAATTATTAAATTACATAATGCATAATAATTAGGAAAGACAAGTTTAAAAATTCTAAAAAAATAAGATAATAATTAAAAAAGAAAATTACTTAAAAAAATAACCTAAAAAAATCAAATTGATTACATAGTTTAAAAATGGGTATAAAAGTTGAAAGAAAGAATTAATAGACAAAAAATGCACTCATTATCCTTGATCGATATGTGCAATAAAGATGAGCAACCAGAGGCGGAGCCAAGAATATTTTCAGTGGGTTCACTATTAAGTATACAGATGAAAGATGATTCTATAAAGATATTAAATGAGCGTTGAAATTTATAAAAGAATAAAAATTATTACCAATAATTAAAGAATATATATAGCTATGTAGACCTAATTATTAAATTACATAATGCATAATAATTAGGAAAGACAAGTTTAAAAATTCTAAAAAAATAAGATAATAATTAAAAAAGAAAATTACTTAAAAAAATAACCTAAAAAAATCAAATTGATTANTATATATATATATATATATACTTGCGTGTGCAGCCCAAGATAAATGAAAAGTTGATCAACCTTGGAAAATGTCGAAAATCATTGTGATGCGTGTGAATTCTGTTTAAAGCATAAAGTCGACAAATTTTACGTGTATGTTACACACATATATATTCGAAGAAAAGGTGTGATACACTTATGTGTAATACAAGATATATGTACTGCACTATTTTAGCCATTAAATCTTATTTTAAAATTATATATTTAATTTAAGATTATCCTATTTAATATATTAACCACTAGATTTCATTCAATGATCAAATATCGAGTTTTTAAATTTTATTATTATTTTTATTTAATGACTTGGATGTAAAGCAAAATAAAATTCTTGATATATTACCACTAAAGAAAATGTGGATACTCGTATAAAAAGAAACTATCACAAAAAAATAAATTTAATGGAGCAACATTATATTACCTATCTTTTTAATTGTAAGATGTTAAATTTATGATGAATATAAAAAAAATATAATTAAATGAATAGATAATATGATCTTACCTAGTTAAGTAGTAGCATATTTGTTATTTTCTAACAATATATAAACAACCGATATTTTAGTTAACTAGAAATCCGATGGCAAATTATGTGATACATATAATTGGTATAAACTCCTTATTCTATATATAATATAATAAAAAAAACCAAAGTTGACTTTACTACCTCTCCAACAGCATAGGCGTAGGGAGTGGCCCCTCAAGTCGAAAAGTCAACATTTTTCCCCATTTTATGTTATATAGTATATATATCATTGTAAATATATTATATCAAATTATGATTGAATTGACATAAAAAATAAAAAAAATATAATTCATAAAGGATACTTAACATATAAAAAAAATAATGTTTAAATGCTTATCCAAACACTACAACAAAATGATTATCCAAGGACACATATTTATTTCATTAGAGACGAATGTATTGCGTCCTTAACACCTTCACCAACGCTACAAAAAGCGTCTCAATACTTGCTGTCCCAAAATATTTTAAGAACGAAAATAAATACGTCTTCATCTAGCGTCACTAATATTGAGACACTACAAAATACATCTTTATTAAGTGTTGGTACTTTAAAGACAAAATTAAATGCATCATTGTTAATATAAAGACACATTTATATGCGTCGTTAGTAGGTGTCCATAATGTAAGGACGTCTTCAACTATGTTATAAGTAAGTGTCACTAATATAAGGACACCTTTAAATGCGTCCCTAATAAACGTCGTTAATACTACAACATAAATTTACGTTGCATTCTTGACAAGCGTTGCTATCATAAGGACGAAATTTAATGTGTCATCAACAAATGTTATTATTATGAGAACGCTAAATTGCATGAACATCAAGTATTGATAACTTAAATATGTTACTAAATATCACCTTCAAGCGACTAAGTATAAGGATGCTAATATATAATTTCAAGCATCCTTATCTCAAGAACATTATTCAATGTGTCATTAAATTATTTTTTAGATAGAAATAATCTCAAATATAAGACAAATTTGTTAATTTGTTCCAAATTACATGTTATACAAGTTTTTTAATCACATACATCTTGCAAATTTAAATGAAAGTTTTCCAAATTTAAAGGAGTAACAATAAAAACTATTGTATAAACTTGAAATATATTTATCTACCACTTGACATCAAATATTCATAAAGTAATAACATTGTAAAGGACTGTCTACTAATAAGATATTTGAACTAAATAAAATGACTAATCTAAAATCATCTATGACAATAAAACTTGAGTTTGCATCTTGATAATTGAATTCCTTCATTCATGCCCCTATTCACATGAAAAAAAACTAATAACCAATTGAACAAAATTCTCTAATAAGATAATTATGAAAAACATTTTAAATATTATTAATATAGCCAAAATAAATTACTTACTTGTGAGGCTGATTATTCTTCTACACTTCCTATCAAATGCCCCACTAGCAAATTTATATTTCTTATTTGTTCCTGTATAGAAGAAATTTGTTCTTAATAACTCTTCTCTATTTTTTGAATTTTGCCTTCAATTTGTAGCTCCATTTTTTCCCTAATTTCTTGAACACGAGTTTGCACAAGTTGATCAACATCAACACTTTTAGTAGTCATCTTTGTAGTATTTTGAGATCGATGTACTTTTCTTGTGTTAACTCCAAGTCCAAAGCCAGTTACTTGACCATATGAATCAGGTTTTACTAATTCATTGTACACTTCTACTTCCACATTACTAAGATTATCATGTTCAGAATTTATTGTCCATTCTTTCATTAATATTGTAGCTTTCTCCTGTAATATCATGCAAAGATTGTCTAATAAATCATCACATTAATCAATATATGATGTATAGTTAAACATATCATATATAAACTTTCTAAATTGAAAAACAATATGCAGTTTGATAATAATTTTTATATATCACTATTTGTTGTGACGCCTCATTCACAAATCCTCCATCCTTGTGTTTGTGAATTATAAAGTACAACTCCGTTGATGCAAAATCTCTATTATGTTTCTTTTGCTGTAATAAAAAAGTATCAAATTTTTTATTAGAAAAATATAAAAAAAATGATACATAAAATTAATAAATAAATTAACCTTTATGTATAAATGAAGCGTTATCATACAAATAATCATCGTCTTTCGAGCAAAACTTTGTGATCCCGGCGTATGAGGTGCGACTTGACTTGCCCGTGCTCTTTTTCCAATTTCAAAAATATTATAAAAATATAAAAATGAGCATTTTAATAATAAATTGTAAACATCATTCTTAAAAATATTAAATAGAACTATCTTTCCCTTATCCAAGAACCAATAGTGAACACGATGAATCCACTGTTGAGTAGGAATGTCTTTTGGTGAATCTCTTGCAATTTCTAGCTCAATTTTTTTCGTCAATAATATATTTTCCTTTTAAATCGGATTTTAACTCCTCTATTTCTTTGCAGTTGAATTGAGAATTCATTTATTTACTTAAGTATTATTTGGAAGCACAAATTTTTCCTGCAAATTTTTTTAATATAAGATTCATTATTAATATTATAAGATTCATAGTAATATTCTAGATGCCTATTTATACATGTTATATTAGACTCAAATAAAAATTTATAAACACAAAATCGAATATGAAAGCAAAAATTTATATGCAAATATAAGTACTTAATAGTTAATTATGAATAATAGTCATACCTTAAGAAAACTCTTTGGAACACATCAAAAGTCGACCCAAAACAAATGCTGCATTTAAATATTATTAGCAAAGAATATTGATTGAAAAGTGTAAATCTAGATTAAATGTCACTAAATATTGATTTGAAAATATAAATAAGAGATTGCCTCTTAATAATATATCTTAAGTGAATGGTGGCTTGAATACAAAGTAATCTTAATGATAAAAATATCTCAAAAAAATAAATTTATTTTTTAATCAAACAAATAGTCACTATCATATAATCAAAGCTAAATGAAAGGAATATATTCACCATCCTATAATCAAATCTAAATAAAAGTAAAATGCATCATGCTCCTTTACATGCACACATAGTTACTGCATCATGAGGCTTCCTACACGCACGAAGATCATGTGTGGCGGCCTACGAGAGCATCCCTGCAAGGAGGAAACCCCGTGCGGGCCTCCCAGGGGCAGCTCTGCGCAAGCGCAAGGGAGGCTTCCTGGGGCTTCTCTTGCACACAAGGAGGTCGAGGGCAGCCTACCCTGTGCGCAGGGGAAGCCCCAAGCACGCCTGCGCCGCAAGCGGCCTGCCCTGCGCTCAAGGTCGCCCTTCCTGTGCGTAAGCGGCCTCCCTGTGCGTAGGGGTGGCCTTCCTGCGCACAGGCGGCCTCCTTGCGTTTAGGGGTGTCCTGCCTTGCGAGCAGACTGCCTCCCCTGCGCTCATGGGAAGCCATAGACCGCCCTTGCGAGCAGGCGACCTCCCCTACGCTCATGGGAACAGCAGGCCGCCTGCGTGCAAGGGCAGCCGCGTGTGGCCTCCCTGCATGTAGGGCGATCGCCTGCGCACAGGGCATGATTGCTCCTATGCGAAGAGGAAGGGGGCGACACTTTGGGGCTGCCGGCTTATCTCCGAATATGAATGGAGAAATAGGGGTGAAGAGAAAAAAATATTACCTTGGCTTGTGCCAAAACGAAAATGTGTTGTTAGATTAAAAGAGAAGTATTTTGTACCTAATTTTATCATATAATAAGATTTAGTTATAAGAAAAAATAAATTATCTATATATTATTAACAAGATGTGATAAGTATTATCAACGTTATCCATATAAAATATAATTTTTAATCAATAATTATATTTTCAATATTAAAAGTAATTAAAGTATACAATTTAAACTCTTTAATTTCATTTTCAAATACTAAAATTACTTTTTAAAATTGTTTAAGACAAACTCTACAATTGCATTATCAAAACACAAATTTCAATTTTTAATCTTTAAAATTATTATTAATTTGAAAAATAATATATTGGTACAATAAATGATAATAATAACCATATATATTGTAGAAAATAAATATTATATATATATATTATTATTATTAAAACCAAATATAAATTCATGAGATTGTGACAAGTGTCATTTTATTATAATGCAATGTCATCCATATAAATAAAAGTAATAATTATCATATAAATATTCATTTAACAAAAATAAAATATGAGTTTGGCTTAATTTATAATTAGGTCTCTTAAATTTTTTATATTATAATTATTATTCTTTTACAATTTAATAATTTTAAAATATTTATTTGAAAAAAATAAAAAGATGGATAATCTTATGCGGTTAATCTCATCGTATTTGATGAGAAAAAGATAGGCTGAATTCGAAGGATGTTGTAGTTGATTTTCAAATCGGAAATAATATATAAACACATTCTAAGTTTTGGAAAATTTTAAAAATGAAGAAATGAAACATATTAGTAAATTCTAATTTAATTTCTTCCCTAATTTGTGTTCTTATTTTAAAGACATTAATATATTATTCTTATTTTATTAAATATGGTGCATATTTATAACACTAGTTTTATAAAAGAATGAGTTAATTAAGAATATTATCCAATATAAAGAAGAAATAATTAATGCATCATAACAATAGATAAATTATTTTTGTCGTGTGTTTTTTGGTACACTATTAAAAGTGTTATTATGAATTGAAATACAAATCAACTCTAATATACAAAAATATTATGACGCAATTCAAATAGCGTTCTTATATGAGAATGCAAATTATTTGCGTCATGATATGATGCTATACGAAGACATAAATTTTTTTGTGTTGTAAATTTTTTATCTTAATAAATTATTATAAATTGGAATGCAAATAAATTTAGGTATATTTATTGTTTACAAAAATAGGATGCAATTAAATGAGATATGGGGACACCATTTTATTAGTGTTGCTACATTCCGACTTAAGTTGTTTTCATCATAATCTAGGATTAATTCATTTTACCTCCCTTGTACTATAGAGTTTTTTCGTATCTAACCATGTATTATAAAAAATGACAATCACCCCCCTGAACTATCTTCATGCTTCCGTATAAGTCATTCCGTCAACATCTGGTTCTATTTCTGTTAAAGGTGATTATGCAATGACAATTTTGCCCTCTCAACTTGTGGACTTATAACACTTGAATACTTCAGACGTCCCTCAGTCAAGTTCCTTCGGACGTCCGCCACCACCTGTGGCCGCCCGACCTTGACATGAGTATCTCTCTTCAACTGATCTCTGGTTGTCCACTAACTCACTTCAGCCTCCTAAACGCCCACTCTCCAGTTGAAGAGTGCGGTCAAGCTCCTTCGGTCG
>LTAE01003935.1:23867-34714 GCA_001647135.1 Pontederia paniculata | reverse complement strand
CGACCACTCTATGTTCTTAGGACGGCCACTGCACACATATGTTTCTTCTTAGATGTCTTTCCTGTGCATAAGCCGTCCAGTCTTTTAGCTTTGGTCGATCTAACATCTCCTGAACTTGAATCAACCTGTTATAGAATTTAGCTCAACAAGTTCATCAGTACAGACTAAGTTCACTTAAAAATTTGTGATCATCAAAACACAATCGGGATCCTAGATTCAACAGTTCGTTGGGTGCATACATAGAGAATTTCAGCATGACGAGCATTAATGAGCTCTCAAGTATTCACAAGGAGATTTTTCATTTTTTTTCATTTTTCCTTTATTACCATTTTTCTTCCTTGATAATGTTGTTTTCCTTTGTTGTGCAAGACTGAATTGAAATACCATTATTCTACAAGGGATGAACAATGATGTCAAATTTTGGTTCACAAGCATAATCAAAATATTAGAAGCTCGAAACCATTAGAGAAGAGGGTTGAACACTTGAGGCATAACAATCCTCATTTTCATATCTGAACGTACATTGGAGACATAGAGTACAACATTATATAAGGGTGCATTTTGGGAGGCAACCCAATTTTCTTTGTTATTAGCATTTATTTTTAATTTAATTTTAGTTAGGTCATTTTTTTAGTCTTATTATTTGTTAGGTTTGTTTCTTTTAGATTGATTTTTTTTTTTCTTTAAGTTCCTTATTCTCTCTCACACAATTAATTTGAGTGTATTTTTTACAGGTCCTAAGTGAACAAAGAAACCTAACATGATTTTTGAAGCATCTCAAGGAATAATGATCATGGAGCTTAAGGAGCCATCCCAACCAGTGCATAACAACTATTTATTCATTTTTCATATCAAGGACATGTATGGGCCATAATTTTCATCATGGGTCAAGGGCACCATTCAAGATCTTTTAAGAGTCTAATCACAAGTTGTTAAAATAATCATGACCTAGTACTGATAATGGAAAATACCACTAACTTGTTCCCTAACACGTTGCAGAGCATAACTATCACATGACCCGTGACTAACATGCTCGCGGCATGACTAACATGAAGGACAAAGTTATTTTTCAAACAAGTTCAAACCATGAGCACTCTTATGCACTTCATACACATAGAACGTGAGTGAGATCTTTCTTTTATGTTACCATTTGCATTTTGTTAATTGTTTCATACCCATTTGTTTAGCTCACACTATAGACATTGTGAACCTCAAACTTAGGGGAGAATGCACCTCGTGCATTGCATATTTACTTAGTTATTGCATTTCATGTTCACATTTAAACATTTTATTTTTTTTTACCATGTTATGCATTCTTATTGAAAAAACCCCATAAATATAAAAAAATCCAAAAATTGAAAATTAAGGTGTCAATTCTTTTTCTTGATTAGTACTCTCAATTGTCTTTCTAGTAGGAATTTAGGATAACATTTTGTCAACCTATGAAATTTAATTACTAATGCTTTTATCGAGTATCACATAAAAGTTTATGGACTGTAAATCGTTATTAAGTCGATCAATGACTCTTAGACGACTACTTATTTTCTAGATTGCTTTTATTTTTCATTTTAGTTACTCTTGATTATAGTTGCATTTTTTTATTTAACCGATTAAGTATCTTTTGAGTGTTTGCATATATGAAAAAAAAAAGAAAAAAATAGTAAAATATCAGAAAAATTGAAGAATAAAGTAGTTTAAAGAGGCGGAAGTGTGTTATCTAGAACTAGAGTGTTCGATTATTAGATATATATAGGATCCTTGCTACCTAAAACAGACTAGTTTTGTGTCCCCGCGAAAGCATTATAATGGTCACCTTGTGCAATATGAAGAAGCACATTAGTATATAAATCATTACTGAGTTTCGAATCTCCAATTTAGAACCTAGGAATCTTCAGACAAGTAATGTCGATGGATGCTTCAACACTTGTTGCCTTCGAGAATCATCAACTAAAAACTTGTTACATGCAATCCAATTTGGAAACTATAACTCATTTGAGAAAATATAGTAATGTGATGGACGGTATGCTTTTCATTGGATTTAAAAATAAACTTTCATAAGATACATTAAATTTATAAACTTTAGTAAATGAACTTATGCCAGTTTGATATTTTTGTTCTTCCATTAAATTTCATCAAAAATTATATTAATTAATTGTTCAATAATTGTCAACAATCAATTATATCTTTGCTTCTTTAATATATGAAAAATATTAAAAGGAATAAAAATAATCACATGAGCACAATATTTCTATTTATTAAAAAATATTATTAAAGATAATTTTAATCATATTATTTTTAAAAAAAAAGTTTTGTTATTGTAATAAGAGTCAAGATAAACTAACATTTCATAATTATTAAAAAAACAACTTAGAAGAATTTTGGATGGAACTTAACGAGAGGACCTAAGAGTCAAACAAGGATAACTTTAGGGACTAAACTTGTAAATTTATAGCTTAGGATTACATGCGGAAAAAATTAGTATAGGGGATGTTAGAGAAAATTTATGGGATTGATTTAGGAAAATTTGAATATGTTTGATTTTCAGAAAGTCTACGAAATTGGGATATATTGGACAATGGATAAATATTTTGTTGATGGTTGTGTAAAAAGTAGTAGGAGAGTTGTGTTGATTGGCTAGGTAAAGGCTGTGAATGGATCTATAAGTTCTTCAGCCTTGTTGTAAATTTTGCTTGAAGAGAATCAAGATTTCAAGCTTGTGTGAGTTTTATGCATGCATTTCTCATATACATTTTATTTATTTAGTTGCTTATTTGCAGGTTTTCGATTAGGTTTATAGTTTTTTAGATATTTTCTTGAGTTACTAATTTACTCAAAAAGTCAAAAATTTATGTTCTATTGACTAGGAGAAGAAAAGGAAAGACGAGATGGCTTTTTGACAAAAAGATGTCATAATGTGAAATTTTTCATGCACTATGAAGAGATTCATGGACTATGAAATGATGTTTAAAGGGACATGAGGAATTTCAATGATCCTGAAAGTAAAATTCTCAAGGGTTGCTATGAAGCTTCACATGCACTACAAAATGTTTGATTTTCATCTTTAGGATTTAGAGGTCGTGAAGAACTATACATAGATCATTACAGACCCTGATTAATTTGATATATCATATTTCACGAGCATGAAGGTAACTTATGAACCGTGGAATCCATCATTTTTTGACGATTGAACGTGAGTTTCGTTTCAAACTGGCTCATTTTCAATTTAATTCTAGGGGACTCCATAGAAGTTATAAAAGGGGGTTTATATCACTTGGGAGATTATCATCAAAGCTAGAGATGAGAGAATTAAGGCTACAACATAGAGAAAGGATTAAAGTTTTGGTGGCGTTAGTGGAATTCGACATCAAAAGTTATGAGATATCGTTGTTGTCATCCTTGTTCATTCATATATTGTTGAATCGCTCTCCTTTCTATTATATTTTTAGATGATTTTTGCACTTTTTTCATTGTTTTGTTTTCTCTATTAAGGAGTTTTTAGATAAAACTAGTTGAATTGTATCGTTAATTGAATTATTTTCATGGTTTAATCATTATTTCTTGATAGTATGCATGTCATATTTAGATGATTTTTGGAACTTTTTCAATGTTTTATTTTCTCTATTAAGGAGTTGCTGATAAAGCTAGTTGAATTATTTTCATATTTCAATCCTTATTTGTTGATAGTATACATATTTGGGTTTATTGTTTGATATGGTCTTATTAATTTGCATGTATATCACTACTTGGTTGATTCAAAAGATTCTAAATTTAGGAAGAAATTGAAGAACTCTTATTTGAAAGGAAATTCATCTTAAAGCATCATGTTTAATAAATTATTTAAAATTACAAATTGAAAGGACATATTTGAATTTCGAATTATTTAACCCAAGCCTCAAAGATTGGTGGATTATATTTTATTAGAATTATACAATTATTACTATATTCAAATATTTAATAGATAATTATGGTGTCATTTAATATTTACTCTGACTTTGTCATCATAGTTTCTAAATTTTGTTATTTGATACCTTTTTGTTTTATATTTTTTATCTCAGCATCTTTTTGGTTTCTCAAGTAATAAGTTGGAATTATATTTGTCCTTGTGGTATCAATTACTCTTCACTTTATTACTTGAGCGACTAGTGAACTCACTGACATTTTGCTATCATAATTTGCCCATCATGTGTCCATATCTCTTTCACGCTTTTATTTCATTCTTTTATATATTGGTCAATTCCTCGACATTTTACTCTCAACATGACTAATAAAGGATGTGGAATTCAAAATATCAAAAGGGACTCAACTATGTAAAATTTAAAAATCACCAGTGGTCGAACCTCAACCTATGTTTCTATGATATCGAGTATTCGGTTCAACGAGTGAATCAAGTACATCATCAATTTTATTGCCAAATGTTTGCCAAAATAGAATTAATTCTATTATGAGTTTGAGAACATTTGATAACATAAGGATAAAAGAGACTTATATTGGATTAAAATAAGTTGTTTTTCCTAGTCTTACTGAAATAGGACCTTTTTTAGGACATGTTTTGACAAAAGCAAAATTCATATTAAGGCTATACTAGTGTTTGTGTCCAAGGAGGACTCTTGTGTTTCTAATGCTATAAATACATAGGAATAAGTCATTGAAGGCATATACTCCTCTAGATATCTTGGAAAGAATAGAGAAAGGTCGAGGAGAGATCAAGGTATAAAGAAGAAAATATATATGTTTTCTTTTGGGTTCTTCTATGGGTATCATTGTTTCTCTTTTGTATTGTTTTGTTCTATTTATGTTGTCATGAATTAATAATATAAGCTTGTGAAGATCTTTCTCATAGACCGAAATGCCAAATCACATTAATTCTATTGGATGTTATTGATGTTATTTATTTAGCATGTGTAGTTTCCTTTTCCCATTATACTATTGTTTTACAAACTATTGCACACTTGATCATTATTATAATTTAACATTAGATGGTAACTAGTGATGTAGGCTAAGAGTACAGAAGATTATCGTTAACAAGTGCACTAATCGTATCAAGTAATAAAGATGTGAGAGAGTATCATTCTCACGAGAATTAATATTAATTATCTATATAATCTCGCAAACTAATAATTGGGTTTGGATAAAAAAAATAGCTTTTGAAAAGATAAAGGTAAAAATAAAAAAAATAAAGATAAAAGATAAAATAAGACCAAAAGTTTTGATGATAACACTCTAAATCAGGATGATATGCGATAAGAATAAATTTTGTTTCACTACAAGATTAATTGAATTATCATTTTATTACAAACTCCTAGATAGATTAAGATCTATTCAAAATATGAATTTCCTTCATGATGAATCAACTATATTAACTCTAGATAAACTTAATCATTCCTCTCCAGAATGAGAATCTTATCTGCTAAAAGTCATGATACATAAATTTGTATCTTCTAAACTGCCAATCGTTCATCTTTAGAATGATTAATATGCCACACACTCAAAGTATTCCTCTCCATGATGCTTCTCTAATATGGCATGTCATACTTCAACTCAAAGTTGAAAATCAATTCCAAGGATAAAAGAGAAATAAAAAAAATCAACAATCCCATCCAAGATGCTAGTTAGAATAAATACCTCAATAAATCAATGGAAAAACATTAAACAAACATAGCATTTATATTCATAGGAGAATTGAAGAAAAACTAGAATCAATTGAATCAAGGGTTTAACAAGTTTTCCATACAATAAATTACTCCATTAAAATAATAGAAAATTACAATAGGAGTTCATCCTTCAAAAATAATTATAGAAAGAAAATAACTATGGACTAAGAACATCTTGATGATGGTCTTCTCCTCATCTTTTTGTGCAGAAATCTTATCTTGAGAAATTCTCTAAACATTGATACTTTCTACAAATTTGCAGCGTATGATTCAGGCTTATTATATGGAACCCAAGCTTGCTACATTAAAAGAATTAAATACCTAAGGTTCTATTTATGCGTTTGAAAGGTTGATCAAATCATATTAGGAGTCCCAAGAGTTTTAGAATCGAAATCACCAATGTTGATAAGGTTTTATTTAAAAATTAGTTTATCTAATAATTTGATTTCAATACAAAATAAGATTTGATAAAACTGCATTCTCGTCAAGTTTCTCAGGATTATGAATTTCACGACCCTAATAGTACTTTCATGGTCAAGACCAAAGTTAAAAAATTGATTTGCAAGTTGTCACGAGCCAACTTTCACGACAGTAACCAAAACTCTAAAAATTTGCCGACTTTCACGGTTGTAACCAAAACTCTAAAAATTTGCATACGGGCTGTCGTGGGTTATCAAATGGCTTTTATGGTTGTGATATTCAAGTGGAGATCATCCCTGACCATAACAATGGTCACGAGCCATGAAACGGGGAAAATTCACATTTTTTATCTATCACGGCCATGATTGGTATGTCACGAACCGTGGTATACACTTAGGGTGAAATCAACATGTTGAAATTGTGATTCTAGCATCATTTTAGCTCCAAATTAAGTGTTTTTTTAATGTCTTCACCTCTTGGACCTCTTGCCTCCTAAACAATAAAAAAATGACAAATTGAGTAGATTTATGACACAAAACAAATAAATGCAAATAATCTAATAAAATGATGCATACAATATAGAAATTACTGAAAAATAAATTAATTTATATTAAAAATATGTATAGTTATGCATGCATCGATACGTTATTCTAATATAGTTTGGTTTAGTGTTCCATCAATGGGTATACGAGATAACAATTCTAGCATCAATCTTTTATCAATGTATGTTAGAGTCGACGGTTCATGTGGGATTAATCCATTTATAGTATATTATATGATGGTAGTGAAAGACAACTAAATTTGAAATCCCTTGATTTGACGGGATAAAATTTGCATTGTCAAAATTAAAGTGAATGAAGTGTAGGTCAAAAGTAGTTGTATAGTTGCAACTTTAAGAAAGAAAAATAAATGTAAAAGGATGTTAGATAAATAATTTATTAAAAAAGATGAATTGACATTCACGAATCTTCTCTTGGCTTTGGAACACTTAGTTATGTTTAGTGTTAAGTCTAAAACTCTATAAAGGATTTAAGTGACAAACTTTAAAACATATATGAAGTTAACATCTTTTAGATTTTCATCAATTGGATCATTAGCCCACTTCCTTTTTGAAGGTTTTTGAATCAGTTTATATAGGAAAATTAACTAAATTATGAAAGAAGAGATGAAATAATTGTGCAATAATAAGACTTTGGGTCTTTTGAGTTATCAAAAGGATGAAATGCAATCAGTTGACATTGATTTATAAAATCAAGAAGGACTCCAAGGAAAATATTGATATACTTAAAGTCACATTGATGGTTATAGGATATAATTTAAGATTTTATTAATTTTGATGAGATATTTTCTCGTATTATTCGTTTAATTACTATCAAAGTTGTGCTTACTATGGTTGTTCTTCTTCATCTTGAATTAGAGCAATTAGACGTGAAAATTGTGTTCTTGCATGGTGACTGAACGGAGAGATATGTATGACACAACTTAAATGCTATATTGAAACAAGTAATAATGGCTTTGTTTGTCAGTTGAACATATCGATTTATGCCTTGAAGTAGATGTCTAGATGTTGGCATAAATGATTTGATTCCTTCATAAGAAGTTTGAGTTTTGTTAATTCTGAAGTTGATCATTGTGCATATATGTTACTATATGTAATGACAATTTCTATATTTTTTGTTATACATCGATGACATGCTTATTGGATGGAATAATAAAGAGAAAATTACTGCATTTAAAGCTCAATATGTTGGAGAGTTCGAAATAAAGGAATTGATTTTGGAGAATTAAATTATTGGGATGAAGATGCAATAGAGAAAATTAATAGGAAGGTCTAGCTATGATAACTTGAGAAGATTTTGTGCATTTCAATGTGAAAAATGCTATTAGTACTTTACGTCATATGCATATGAAATTATCTTTTGTACAATGCTTCAAAAATGAAGCAGAGAAGGAAGATACGTCTCTAACACCATATTTATGGGATTGAGAAGCCTTATGTTGTTATTGTGTCTAATATATTGGATATTGCACAATGAGTGGGAGTAGTAAGTACATTTACAACAAATCATGGTCATAATCATTGGGAAATAATGGAGTGGATATTTAAATACTTGAGAGAAACTTCTCGTCAAGCTTTGCGTTATGGTATGAAAAACATGATTTGTATTGAATATGTTTATGCAGATTTTACTAGTGACTTGAGCAAATATAGGTCTACCAGTGGTCATGTTTTGCCATGTCAAAAGGTGCAATTATCTAAGAATCTATGTAACGCCCCCAAAATCAGACCTTGCCACCTTACAACAATCTTGACTTCAGAGACGCTACCACACAATATAGTTACCTTTGGTTTGACCATTTGACTGGTCAACCCCAGGGCCACATCAAATAATAGTAACAATATAAACTAAAATATCCTTTTTCCAACATAAAATTTATAATTCGATACATAATTCCATTAAGACTAGACATCAATAACTAAATCAAAATAAACTCCAAGGGACTCAACATAAAGTTCATCTCTAACTAATAACCAACAGGACTCAATCAGGATCCTACATCATGTGCCAAGCAGACCACCACGAGCTGCATCATCATCAGCACCATCATTAGTACCTATCAAAGATCAAAACCACCTAAAGAATTGAATTTGCAAGGGAAAACCCATGAGTTGTGAAACTCAGTATGTAAAGATCATATGGGAGAAAATAATAAACAAGGGTCAGTAATCAAGTAAGTCAAATCTTTCTTAATAAAAACATTAATCATGTGAGGCTCAGTACTTAACAATTCTTTCATTAATTCTTTTCAGTAACAGTGACATGATCATCTTTACAATTCATCAGTACTTCTTATCATTTATCTTGGTGACATCTTTTAATTCAGTCAATCATGAGCAATTAACAGTACATGAAGATTCCAGCGATCCGTCGTCATAATGGCTAGCTAGGTCATGGGGTCAACCCTAGACCCATCAGTAAGTCTTCATCAGTATCAGCAACAGTAACAGTAGCAGTAATAGTAGTAGAGATAAATTCCTCAGTCTGTCGGAGCCTTCATCTTCATGTTACAGATTCAAACACAATCATTCTTTTAATTCTTCATTCTATCATACTAAGTTCACGTGAGAGAAAATACTAGCCCTACCTTAATCAGGTTCAGTCAATCAATCATTCATTACATCATCCATCTTGGACACGGCCCGCGTCAGGCGTGACACGGCCCGTGTTTTCCCGAGTGAAGCGTGCTCAACACACGCAGTCATACCGCATTCTCCAGACTAGTCTACACGGACCGGGGTAGAGAACACGGTCTATTTTCTACACTGTGATCATCAGGTTCTTTACTTTTATTCGGGAAAACTATCATCACACGCGTCAGCGAGGGACGCGGTCGTTTCAGGGGGGTTTTAGGGTTCAGAGAACACGCTGCGTCACGTATGATGCGACGCTCTCTCAACACGACGCGTCAGGGTGACACGACGCTCTTTCCAGAAGACATCGATCGTGTTTAACAGCACGGTCTGCTTTGGTTCATGGATCCGGCGCATCTCTTGCCGGTACCGCGACGCGGACCGCGTTAGGGTAACACTGTCTGTGTCCGGTTACATCTTTATTAAATTGTTACCCAGATCCGATGAACTCTTTCATTAAATTATATTAACATACCCTAATATATCGAAAGGATTCATTAATTATCATTAATCATCGATTAAAACCTAAAAATTACTTCCTCTTAATGATCCTAATTACACTCCTCAAAATTTATTCCTCCGCTCGATCTGTGTGTTGTTGCCTCCTCCTCGCTCCGTAGTTCGTTCACCTTCGTCTCCTCCTCCTAACACGATTCCCGAGGCTGCAGATTCCTCCAAAGTTGAGAGAGAGAAGGAGAAGAAGAGAGGAGAGAAGAAGAGAGAAGAGTGAGACATTTACCTAGCGGCTGGGTAAAACTAATGAGGATTAAAAGAAATTAATTCCATATTAGGGTTTATATAGAGGTTAGAGTTGTAGGATCTGGATGGCACCAAAAGGGGGGGTGAATTGGTGTATAAAAACTTTCTCTCCTTTTGTTATGATATGTGAGTTATATTAGCGGAAGCATATAAATGCAAATGTAAACAAGTAGAGAGAAGAGAGAGCAGAGAAAAACAAACAAACAAACAAACACAATGTTTGTTGACGAGGTTCGGCCGAGCTCCAGGCCTATGTCCCCGCTCTGGTCTTCTCGCACCTGAGATCTCCGGAGATCACTAACTCCTTCTTCAAGGGAGAAAGCTCCCTACAAACTTCTCCTTTCTATTCTCGAGGACAAGGAGACAACCTCTTACAAATCGCTCAAGAACTCTTGGTCCCTTCTATCCTGAATTCTTCACTCGAATCGCAGAAGGGGAACTAAGGCTTTCTATCGCTCAAAGCACTCACTCAATATTTTGCCAAAGTTACTTCCCAAGACTCTTCGGAATACATTATATACTCTGCACTAATGACCTAATTCTCTCACTCAGAAAACTAACAGTTAATGCAAGTACAGTACCTTCACCTACTCCTCGATCGTCCGCTGCTCCAGCCTTGGTCGACCGCTGCTCTGGTGAAGTCTCCACTTGAACTGCATCCTGGTGCTTCGGTCGTCCACCGCTCACCCCCGAGCATCCGCAGCTTCAAGTGTCAAAGCCTTTCTCCCTCAGTCAAGTACCTTCGGACGTTCGCCACCACCTGTGGCCGCCCGATCTTGACATGAGTACCTCTCTTCAACTGATCTCTGGTCGCCCGCTGATTC
>LTAE01003934.1:17904-34726 GCA_001647135.1 Pontederia paniculata | reverse complement strand
AAATTGCAATTTCAAAATAATTTATTTTCAAAAAAACTGTAATTTAGCGGCCAATTTCCGGCCATTTAGCGGTCATTTAGCGGCCAACTATCAATAGAAAACGGTAATACGATAACCCAATTTACGGTGATTTTTCGACTGATTTACGGCTAATTTGCGGCCAATTTAACGGCCAAATAATGGGTAAATTCCGACCAACTAGCGAGTAAATCGACGAGTAAATTTTTTTTTGAATTAAAAAATATCAACATTTCAGCGGCGAATTTACGGACAATTTACGACCAATTTACGGCTAGTTAACGAGTATTTAGCGAGTAAAATTTTTACTCGTTAATGTCGGGGAATTTCGTCCGACAAAACGTTTCGCCGCCCATTTACTCGCTAAATGCTCGGAATAGTGATTAGCGAGTATTTAGCGAGTAAGTAGCGAGTAATTCTTTACTCGCTAAAAGCGTATATTCTTGTAGTGATAGTTGTGGCATTGGGCTCGAACATGGGATACAACACAGTGATATACATATATATAAAGTATCAATTTATTTAATATTAATAACTTGGGTTGTTTTCAACTTCAGATTTAATTAGAAGAAAATTAATTTAATTTTTTTTTTGTTGTACAATTTGATATTTATACATAAACATTAAACCAATATAATTAACTATTTATACAGATGAAATATTAACTTCATTTTTTAATAATACCACTACTTCTCACCTTTTTTTTCAGAAACTTCCGCCTAAATTTAATTATTTATAATCAATACATTTTTGCCTTATAATCAATATATTTTTGCCCTTATTTAGTTATATCTATTCATTTTTAAGAAAAATGAAAGGAAAGTGAGGGATTGCCCCATTTGTTTTTTTAAATTAAATAACTAAAAGCAAATAAGGATAAAAGGGTAACTAGAAAATATTTTTTAAATATTTGTAATTAAGTTACATTTTGGAAAGTTAAGAAGAGATAGATGAGTAATATTAAAATTTAGGAGGTGAAGTGAATATATGAGAAAATTGACATAAAAATATGTCTACTATCAAGAAGAGATAGTTCGTATTATGATGGTCAGTAGATCAAGTTTTGAATTGAGGGTAAAGAAAGATAAAGATGTGAAAAATTAGTATTATTTTGATATAAATATTTTGAAAAAAAATAAAAATTAATATTCTTTCTTCTCTTAAAAAGATAAAAAAAAATATTACTCTTCATTATCCTTACTCTCATTATCTTTCTTTTTTTTTCTTCTATTATTTCTCCTCTTCTATTCAAATATTATAGATGTCCCATTTCTACTCACTGATAAAAAAAATAGATAGTTGATACTTATGATTGAGATGTGATTTTCATATTTTCATATAATATTTCAAACATTGACATTAAAATTAAACGGTGTTACATATCACGCGGAGAGAAAAGTTTAACATGTTTTTTAATTGTTTTTATTATTATCAAATTTATAAAAAGAACCTACTTTGCATGCAAATTAGAACTGTTGTATATCTCCTACTAAACCCTAAGAAGGAAACTTATTTTAGCAGTGATGATATCTAAACATACGATTTTTCTTATTGATCTTATGAATATTAAAATTTACATATTCATAAAACGACAAGGGATTTTAAAAACAATAGATTAACCTGAAGGAGTTTACTCGGTAATTAATTTACAAGCAGAACAATTATTTATTAATTCTGACCAGTTCAATGGTTAATAAAACCAGAGAATATTGCTGGACTGGAAGAGGATGCAGATGGACTTACGTCCTTAATTCTGAAATTGTCATACTTGGAATATTATGATTGACAGGTCCACTCCAACAAATGAGGTGTGGCAGTGCGCCATTAAATGGTTTAGTCCAAATTCTTATATCAACTTTTCAACTCATGCCATATATATTTCTTAACTTGAGAAGCTTCTGATGTAATGATTTGTTTTTTTTTAGCAAACCGATTTCTTGGCTTAAAATGAATACGCGGAATCAAATAAATGCGAGTGAGGGACATGTATTGTATGTATATGACTGGAGGCTGAATACTGATAGGTACATCAGTTTGTTAAATCAAATTTCCCTTTTTTTTCTTGTAAATCACAAGGCATTTCAAGCTAGATTCATATAAGATTCCATACTGATATATATATATATATATATATATATATTATATACGACTTAGTTAATTAACTTTCTTTGTAACTTAATTGTAATACCCCATATTTTTTCAATTTCAAAATATCTCTAGAATCAAATTCAAATTTCCTCAAATTTTATCTCCTCCAAAGATATCTTCATAACTAGAAAATAAAAATCAGAATTCTAATTATTTCGAAATTCAAAGTTTTAATTAATTTAAATTTGAAAACTCAGTGAATGTCCAATAGACTTAGACTCTTAGGTTATAGGGGTTTGAGCCACACATTTTTTATTCTGAAAATTATGGTTAACCCTGGGTAAGAAAAATCTCTCTCCCATGTTCATTCTTCTTCTTCTTCTTCTTCTTCTTCTTCTTCTTCTTCTTCTTCTTCTTCTTCTTCTCATCCCATGAATTTTATTCGGCCTAGGAGAGAAATATCATTCATCCCAGCAAGAGAAATGCCAAAGTGGACATCCCCGAAAGATTAAGACAAATCCCGATGAACCCAAAGTTATGTTCCCTGGTGGATTCCTTGTACATAAGATAATGTGATAGATCTTGCATGTCATCTTGGATTTTTTTCTTCTAGTTTTTCTTAGAAATTGTTGTAGTGATGAGTGATAGATAGGGGAATTTTCACTCATAAAACGAATGTAAATGGATCAAAAAACCATAAAAAATGGCCCAGAAATCCAGCGAAAACGCGCGGCAGCCGTGTCTGGAAAGGACGATGAAAAACGGCCCGCGTAAGTATAACGCGGACCATGTTACCTAATTGATGGTGGCGGTAACACAAACCCTAATTGTAACGTGGCGTAGAACGCGTGAGGCCACTGGCGGTCCGTGATCCTCATGCACGGTGTGTGATAGACAATACCAGCGCGGCCAGCGAACATGGTTAACGAATGCAGGCGCGCTCAGCGCACGAGCTCGATGGCGGCGCTATACGCTGCGAGTGCAGCAAGAAACACGGTACGTGGCGTGGAACGCGGGCACTCATCGGGCACGAGACTCAGCATCGACGCAGGGCACGGCAGGCTACATGATCACGAGCGCGGCGATGACACTGTTAGCAGTAGGAAAACACGGGCGCATCCAAGAAGAACGAACACGAACACGGGCACGACATCGAGCGTGTGGCGAATGACACGAAAGGTGGTCGCGGCATTGATCGACGCAGACACGGCCAGACGACACGGCAGGCAACACAAATAGAAACGACAAGATGGCAACGCTGTGCATGACGAGGTGGACACGGATGCGATGGTAGCATCAAAAACCCTAGACACCACACGGCCCGTGTCATCCCGACGCGGTTGACCCTATAGGACACGGACAATTTTCTGATCACACGATTCACGTCCTCGACCCAGTAGGCAGAAACCCTAATCCTTGATTTTGATTCTGATTTTAGATAGGTTAAATTCTAGAGAAAGCCTAAGGACCTTGTTAAGATAAGAGTGCAAGATTAATAACACAAATAGGACGCCGACTATTATTTGGAGCCGCCAGTGTTAATGAGATAGGGCGGGCAGCGTGGATGCTGCCTGGTTACTATTGTTCAGCTTGCTCCCGCTGTTCAGCGAAGAGGATTCACGTGCATCTTCCCTTTTTATGGCATTGGTTATTGTTAGTGCACCACCACTGGCATTCGGCGTACCTGTAAGACTCATGAGCAATTAATTAAATTATCTCAAAGTCATCTGAACACATTAATGGGATAAGATCCAAAGTGATTTCATATTAAAGTACTTACACTAATACATGGATCTTATATCTTATTTATATCCTGATGTTGTTCTTGGGCAGAGGTATAATCCTGATGCTATTTCAGGATATGATTTACTCTATCTATGTTCTGATGTTGTTCTAGAACATAAGATACAATCCTGATGCTGTTTCAAGATATTGTTATTTCTTTGACGTTGTTACAAGGTAATGTATTCTTGATGATGTCCCAGGATAAGGATGATTTCTCTGATGTTGTTCCAGGGTAGATGGTAGTTGTAAACTCCTAATGCTGTTCCAAGAGAGTATGATTGTACCTTTATACTTACGACAATCTTAGATTATGTTGTTTTACCATGATGACCATTATTATAGTATAAAAAGCTTGATTAAATGCCATATTGATATCCTTATTCATGATAATGGTTATACTTATCTTATGTACTTGATGCCTTACATAATGAGCGTTTTATGCTCATGGGATATCGTTTCTTCTGTGTTGAATCCCAAAGGTAACTAGGCTGTGGTGGATTCCTGATGCTGATGGTGTGCGGTGGTTGAAGCTTATGGTGGATTCTATTTGTACATGGATGTCTTTGGAGTCTCTTTTATCATTAGATCTCTCTATCCTTGAATAATTGAGTTGCATGACAATCTGCCAAGATGTTGAACTCCCTGTTGTTGAGAGACATGTAGACTCTCAGTTTTGTTATTTTTCGCATTTTATCTATTGGACCTTTTAGTCATCCCAGTCTTATTTCATTTCCTTATAATTATTCCGCAATTTTTTATTGACTAGTCAAAGGGTCAAAGCGTAAGTAAAAAAGTAGCGTCCCTAGGTCCACGTGGTCGGGTGTGGGTTTGTGGGCATTACAGTTAGGTATCATAGCCTAAAGTCGGGACTCTCTTAATGTCCCTAAAGTTGTTAGAGTGTCCATGTGCAAGACACCACGAGCAATCGCAATATCAACCAGAAGTAAGTTTTCTTTTCGAAAGGAACTAAGATTGTTATTACTGACATAATTATCTTATGACATAAGCATATAGATGGCTCCTAAATATGTTGTTCGCTATTAGGCTAGAGTCACCCAAGATCGAGAAGAAACTAGTATCTCCTATATAATATTTAGGAGGAACATGACCTCAAGGAAAATTAGAAGTCATAGGACAAAATGTCTTTAAGATAAGAAATGAGCATCAAGGAACTAGGTGATGATTTAACACCAAGCATATGATGAAGTTTAATTTGAGTTCTTGTCCCATTAATTTTAGAGAGGTCATGTGATGGAGGAATTTTATTGTCTCACACTAAAAATTTTCTAGTGGAGAAAATGAAATGACTTTATGAGAAGTTAGACAAAAAAAGGAGTCAATGATATCACAACACAACATGTTAATGGAGGGAAAATTAAAAGTTCCAATCAATAGGGTATGATCAATGATTGTCGATGTGATCTAAAGAAAGATTCTCATAATAGTGTGACCAATGTGATCAATGATTGAAATAATGATTTATTATACATATAACAGATGATCCCTAAGGTCTAGTTCTTAGAGAAATTAGAATCACCTTGATAAAAAAATATGATTGAGATATTGATATGATGTCACATCACGATGATTAATGATATAATCTAATTTCTAAGAAGGTTATTCGGAGACATGATGAATAAAGAATAAATTTCAAGGATAAAAAATTATATCTATTGGATGTGAGATACTTAGGTAAGCATTCCTCGAGGATCTAGAATGATAAAGGTTTTATGAAGAATAAATGAAAGATTAAAGTGATGAGTTACATGGATGTATTCTAAGATAAACTTTCATGTAATGCATAGGAAGAGCATGCCATTTAAGGAAGTTAGAATTTTAGGTCTATATAGTGAAATATGAACCTCTAGTGGACTAGATGATGAATTTAATACCTAGTATGCGATGAAACTTAAATTTAGATTCTTGCACATTGAATTTATATAGGTCATGTAAGGAAAGAATATGGTTGGACATGATTTGATTGGTCTTATTAAAGAGCTTTATACATGTCATATTGAAATTTCTTACATAGTAATGCAAGACTATGGTGGATGACTGTATAGATGAACTAGGACAATATTGTCTAAGATAGAGGACAATAATATAAGACACACATATGCAAATATACGGTGTGCATATCCTTTGATTAAAACAACTATCAAATCATCTATGATTAACGTTATATGTGATAATATGAACTGGAAAATTTTTCTTTATCCAAATATCATATATAAGAACAATTAGATTATGAGGTCTAACTTCATAAGATCAAGGAACATCCAGATTCAAAGAAAATTATGATCAAACTATAGATCTTGTGCATTATAGATTTTGTGCAAAGTAAAAGTCTTTATCGAGATACGATTTTCAAACTATCACTCCTGAGGTATGACTAAGTTGCATGATCCTATGTCTTGATCCTTATACTTAAATAAACTAGGAGGTGTCTTATGCTACCTAAGAATCTATTATATCAAGGATGTACAAACATAAGTATGATGAAACACAACTATACAAGTAATGAGTATGATTGAGTAGATTAAATTATATCTGGAAAATAAGAATTTGAGAAGGATGAGTGAGAAATGATTGAGGAAATATATATTTGCAAAGTATGATAAAAGAGGTTTAAGTTGATTAATATTATGATGCATATGGATGACAGAAATTGATGATAGACACAAGTTTAATATAGCAAGAGAAGTGCAAATGGATGTTATGACTAATAAAATAACAGGAATTGAAAGAAAAAGTATTGATTATTTTGTATAACAATATTTTTAAGGAGTCTACTACATGACAATCAAGATGTGTGACAATTGTTGAGTATTAGAATATGATGAATTGAATGGAACAAATTGTAATCATAATCTTCTAGGAGCTTAATCTAATTAATGTTTTTAAGGAATAAAAGATTTAATGAAAAGTTATTATTATAGTTATCAAGTGATCATAAGAAGACGATTATACATGAGGATCATATGACTATGAGACGAAATTTATAATGATCAATAAGGAGTTATCGATAGTAATGAAGAATAGAAATGATTTTGGTTATGGATTTTTGGAATCAAGGAGGATTGATATGTAATTAATAATGCAAACACATGGAATTCAAAGAGGAGTATTTGTGCAATTGAAAGTTATAAGAACGATTGAGGAGTGAGGAAAGATATTAATAGATAAAGGATTAAATGTGAATTTTTTGGTTGGATCTCTATTCTATACCTAAACTTTCGAGGACAAATTTAATTTTAAGGAGGTCATTATGTAACTCCCCAGAATTTTCAATTTAAAAAATATCCCTACAACCGAATTCAAATTCAAATCCCCTCAGATTTTATCTCCTCATATTTTATCTCCTCCAAATTTCTTCTTCTTCTTCTTCTTCTTCTTCTTCTTCTTCTTCTTTTTGTCATCCCATGAATTTATTCGGCCTAGAAGAGAAAGATCCTTCATCTCAGCAAGAGAAACGCCGGAGAGGACGTCCCCGAAAGATTAGGACAAACCCTGATGAACCCGAAAGTATGTTCCTTGGCGGATTCCTTGTACATAAGATAATATGATAGATCTTGCATGCCATCTTGGATTTTTTTCCCCTAGTTTTCTTAGAAATTGTTGTGGTGATGATTGAGATCTAGGTAGGGAATTTTTCACTCATAAAATGAATCTAAACGGATCCAAAAAACTTTAAAAAATGGCCTAGAAATTTGGCAAAAACGCGTGGCAACCGCGTCTTGAGAAGACGACGGAAAATGGCCCGCGTGGATATAACGCGGACCCTGTTACCTAATTAATGGCTGCGCAAACACAAACCCTAATTGTAACGTGATGTAGAATGCGTGAGGCCACAAGCGGTCAATGTTCCTCATGCACAGTGCTTGAAAGACAACACCGGCGCGGCCAGTAGACGTGGTTAACAGACGCATGTGCGCTCAGCGCATGGGTTCGACGATGGCACTGTACGCTACGAGTGCAGCAAGCAACACGGTGTTTGGCGTGGAACGTGAGCGCTCATCGGACGTGGGACTCAGCATCGGCGTAGGGCACGATAGGCTACGCGATCATGAGCGCGATAGGCGAACACGAGCATAGCCCGGGAGAACAAACACGAACACGAACGCGAGCACGACATCAGGCGTGTGGCGAATGACACGGAAGGCAGTCACAACATCGATCGACGCAGACGCGACCAGTCGACGCGGCAGGCAACAGAGATAGAAATGACGTGACGACAACGCGGTGTGCGACAAGGCGGACACGAATGCGGCAGTAGCGACGAAAACCCTAGACACCACACGGCCCCCGCCATCCTGACGCGATCCGTGTTGACCCTATAGGACATAGACCATTTTCTAATCACACGGTTCGCGTCCTCGACCCAGTAGGTAGAAACCTTAATCCTTGATTTTGATTCTGATTTTGGATAGGTTAAATTCTAGAGAAATCCTAAGGACCTTGTGGAGGTAAGGGTGCAAGATTAATAACATAAATAGGATGCTGACTATTGTTTGGAGTCGCCAATGTTAATGAGATAGGGCAGTCAACGTAGTTGCTACCTGGTTCTTATTGTTTAGCTTGCTCCCGTTGTTCAACGAAGAGGATTCATGTGCATCCTCCCCTTTTAGGTATTGGCCGTTGTTGGTGCACCACCACTAGAAGTCGACGTACCTGGAAGACTCATGAGTAATTAATTAAATTACCCCAATGTCATCTGAACACATTAATGAGATAAGATCTAAGATTGCTAAAGTAATTTTATTTTAAAGTACTTACACTAATACATGGATCTTATATCTTATTTATGTCCTAATGTTGTTCAAGGGTAGAGGTATAATCCTGATGTTGTTCCAGGATATGATTTACTCTATCTATGTTCTAATGCCATTCTAGAACATGAGATACAATCATGATGTTGCTCCAGGATATTATAATTTCTCTGATGTTGTTTCTAGGTAGATGTATTCTTGATGTTGTCCTAGGATAAGGATGATTTCCGTGATGTTGTTCCAGGGTAGATGGTAGGTGTAAACCTCTAATGTTGTTCCAAGAGAGTATGATTGTACCTTTATACTTATGGCATGCTTGGATTATATTATTTTACCATGATGACCATTATTATAGTATAAAATCTTGATTAAATGCCATATTGATATTCTTGTTCATGCTAATGATTATTACTTATCTTATGTACTTGATGCCTTACATAATGAGCGTTTTATACTCATGGGATATCGTTTCTTCTGTATTGAATCCCAAAGGTAACTAGGTTGTTGTGAATTTCAGATGTTGGTGGTGTGCGGTGGCTGAAGCTCGTGGTGGATTCTATCTGCACATGGATGTCGTCGGAGTCTCTTTTATCATTAGCTCTCTCTATCCTTGAATAATTGAGTTGTATGTTAGTCTGCCAAGATGTTGAAGTCCCTATTGTTGAGAGACATATAGACTCTTAGTTTTATTATCTTTCGTATTTTATATTTTGGACCTTTTAGTCATCCTAGTCATATTTCATTTCCTTATAATTATTACGTAAATTTTTATTGACTAGTAAAAGAGTCAAAGCGTAAGTAAAAAAGTAGCATCCTCAGTTTCACATCTTTGCCACGTGACGAGATATGGATTTGGGGGCGTTACATAAATATCGATTTTACAATTTTTTGGGTGACGCGGATGCATCAATGCCACATTCTAATAAGTATATTTTTTAAACAAAATATTGATAATTGATCACTTGATTAGACATCCTTCTATTTTATTGTGTGTGTTAGTATATATGTGTGTGCGTGTGCGTGGGAAGGTATGTGTGCGTGTGAGTTTCTGAGAGAGAGACCGTAAATAAGAAATTAAAATATAAAATTTATAGTAATTAGGAAATAATTATGATACAATTGAATATTCATAAGCTTTTATTAAGTAGTCTTCAAATTATATAGGTAATATTTTTTAGCAGTAATTAGTAAGTTAACTAAAAAAATTACTCGATTTCAAATCTAACGATAAAAAGAAATAGATATAAGAATCGTCGTTTATGAAATAAAATATTAGCATTTACAATAGTAGATCGATTTATACTCGGTCAATTTTTTATTTGATTTGTTTGATAATTTTTTTAATTAAAGTTATAAGTTAATTAGTGGTGAAAATATCATAGATGCAAGATTTTATAAAAATAATAATTGTAGAAAAAAATTAGTGTTTGATAAACATACTGGTTAACCTAAATAGGTTTAATGAGTTAATGTAATAAATTACTTGTTTTTATTTTTTTTATTTAAAATTAGGAATGAGTGAGTAATTTTTATTCATATTTAATTAAATATTATAATTTATTTATTTAGTTATATAAAGTTTTTGTAACATTGAAGATTAGATATGAATAAATCAACTTTATTTTATTATCACACGCACGGATTGCCTGATATTATGATCACCATTGATCAGCAAGATCTCGAGTTATCACTGTTTGAACAATTAATTTTTATTTTGGATGAATATTTTCACATAGTTACTAATAGAAAAAAATGTTTAGTGGAAGGAGTAAATTAGGAATATAATTAAACATGTAGTTGTTAACCCATCATGAAAATGATTATTTAACCTCTAAATTCATATCAATTTATTAAATATATTAATTTAATAAAAAAATTGACTTTAGTCAGACGTCTATTCAACATTTAATCGTTTAATTTATTAAACACATTATATAGAGTTGATTAATGATTGAAAATTTAATTCATAATGTACTCTCTAATTAATTAATTTCTCCTAAAAAATATTTATTATCTTATTTGTCATTAAATAATTTTTAATCGTCGATCCTAACATTCAACACTTTTTTTTTCAAAATATTATTTTTCTTATGAAACTTTTATTTTGTTATTTTAGTTTGATGAAGTTTTTATGATTTAGATAATTAATTTAATTTTTAAAATAATACAATTTGAGAAGTAAAAAAATAACAAATAAAATTGTTTATGTTAAAATATCTCAAATGCATATAATAATCTCAATTATATAAAATATGTGTTACGTCAATTTATCTCATTTTATAATTATCCATCATTTCAATCATTATGATATCAATTTTTTATTAAATTTAATCAGTAATCAAATTATTAATCAATATCTCTAATCAAAAGTTATCAAGTTATTTTTTATCAATTCTGCCAAACATAACCTGGCAAAAAATATTAGTAAATCACCTGGATGACAACCAAGTCAACTACAAATTCTTTTTCGAATTTGAGATATTTTAATATATAAATCATGCATTACTGTACCATATTTATCATATTTTTCTTTTTCCTTTGTCCGTGAAATTATTTTCTTATCCTTCTTGCAAAGTTGGGATGATATGTGAATTTTGGTAAGAAATTGGTAAGGACACAAAATAGTATGTAGAAACATAAAAGATCGTATCATAGGTAAAAGTTTCAATTACTAAGTTTACGATAAAATTATTATTATTTAAATGTTGGGTTAATGTTGAGAAAAAAAATGCAAAACAAGAATTAAAATCTAATGTAAATAATAGTTGTGAAAATTTGATAAGAAGAGAACTTTTAGAAATCAGGATTCTATCGATGCCGAAAAAAATTTAGGATTTTGATTTCGTTTAGAAATTCAAATGACCGAAGAAAACAGAGTTACTATAAATAATACACACTCTTTGTAAGGCAATCAGTGGCGGAGCTAAATAATTTACTCAGGATGTGTATATTTTAAATTATTTTATAAAAAATTTAAAATAATATGACAAATAAGATAAAAAATATTTTAAATATGTAGATGACAGACAAATATTTATTTCAATAATTAATTTCAACGAAATATTATTTTTTAAAATCTATTGAGGATGATATTATTATTGATAGTATCATTTTTTTATATATGCAATTTAGTCTTCGGAATATTCATCACACCTATTGATTACCTAAATAATTATTTAGTTAAAAAATTCAAACTCAGAATTTAAACATTAAAATTAATATTGTTCACTAAATAATCAATCTTTAATATATGATCTATATTACTAATTAAAAAAAAACTTAACTTTCAGGAGGTGCCAGTGCACCTCTGATCCCCCTCCCTCCCGCCTATGAAGACAATCCATTTATAATTAAATACAATAAACAAACATTGTCATTCTAATATGTCATATTGACCTAATTGTATTAAAATCATAAAAAAATTGAACAATATAAATAAAAGCTTCTTTTAAGACTTGTATTTACACTTCATTTAACAAGGCAACTATTTAAATAATATGATTTTCATGAATTGCTAACATAGATTAATTCAAATGAATATCTAATAACATTTAGATATGACAATTATGAACCGTCAATGCAAAATAATCGAACTTCACATAAATCTCCAAATCAAGCCAATCGAAAAATCTTATCTAACCCTATAACATAAAATGATTTAACCACTCAGCATTGAATAAAAGAACACAAGCATAACGATATAAACATAAATTGTCATTGTCAATTAAAATAAAAAAAGTCTAATAATTACAAAGACTTCCCAAGCAAAGTAAAATAAATCGCCGTTAAAATCATTATCCAACCGAAAAGTAAAATCTAGATGCCTCCCAAATTTCTATCAAAAGCCTTTTTATACCAACAAAACATTATGGCACAATTTCACAAGCAAAGGACTAAAAACCCTAAAAAAATCAGCCTAAAAACTTGTATTCTGTCTTATTAGCATGGATACGGGTGGCTAGGAGTTAGGAGAATACGAGTTGCCCAAAATCTTGTCGGAAAAAACTCTTGCACCATTTGATATGACCAGGTTGTATTGAAGTCTGAACCTTTAACTTAAATCTTTTTCTCTTGATTTTTCAAATTTTATAAAATGAAAATATGTGTAGATCTTTAAAAAAATTAAATAAGTATATATGAATTAGACAATATTGATTAGATTGAAGTTCAAGACAATTTGTAAACTTTTTTAACACATTTGTCGTATCATTTATTGTTAGAAACGATAACAAAACAATAATTTTCGTGAAAAATATCTGCTACTAAAATATTGTCTATAGGTATATGCAAATGTCAATTGACCAGCTTGGCGCCTTCCATGTAATCTTGCCAAATGGACGCATGGCTGATTCCGACACATTAATTAATTAATGCACTATGACTATCTTTCCTCATTAAAAAATTAAAAATTAAATGGAAAACAAATGCACCATTACTAAGTTCAAATTACTTGTAACTTGAGTGAAATCAAGTTATAGATTATGTATTAATTTTTGGGGAAAATCAAGTTATAGATTAATTTGTGTACTGTATTTTCAGTACGATTATGTATTTATGTATAAGCAAAATGAAAAGTATCTCTCACTCTTTATTGTATTTGATTTTATCACAAATTAAGGGAAAATGAGTGTGCGTCGCTTTATTTTACAGCATCTCATTTTCTCTTACATTCTTTTAGATGCTTATTAATGTGGGCCTATGATCATAAACTCACACTAGAATATTTATATGCAATATGAGGATGAGTGGATTGCACTGTAATATAAAGCGCTATACAAATATTTTATTCATATATATATATATATATATATATATCAAAAAGAAAAAGAGATGGTTGGATTTAATATAAAAATTAAATAAAATTAAACTTCTAAACTAACCCTAATTCAAATTGTATACCTACCCCTATATATACCCCTAGATAGTCCCAAAACCCTCATTATTTCTCTCCCTCAAGCCCTAGCAACATAAGCCTCTCCCTCTCCTCTCTTACCTAGAAATTGAAGGAAAACATGAAGGAGGTCAAAGTCAACGCGGGAACAAGAGCGAGGACAATTGAGAAGCAAAGATCAATCAAGGAAAAATCCCTATGTGAATTGGTATGTAATAAGGAGGATCAAACATAGGAATTTTCTTATATGTATAAGATAATATGTAGGATTTTCATGAAAAAGGTTATGATAACAGTGATTCCACATTAGAAGATAACTATTATGATTATTGATTGATTAATTACCTTAATGCATAAATCAAATTCATAATAATTGAACAATCGAACACGGGTTGTGTTGGCCGTCGATGTGGGCTGTTTTCCGCCGACGCGGGTTGTGTTCCGCCGACGTCAGGTGTGTTGACTCCATCCAACGCGGGTTGTGTTCTGTCGACGTGATCTATGTTCCGCCGATGCAGGTTGTGTTCCGCCGACACGGGCTGTATTCTGTCGACACGGGCTTTGTTTCGCCAACGTGGGCTGTGTTGACTTCATCCATCGCGGGCTATGTTTCGCCGATGTGGGTTGTGTTGACTCCATCCAACGCGGGTTGTGTTCCACCGACGTGGGTTGTGTTGACTTCATCCAACGCAGACTGTGTTCTGCCGACGCGGGTTGTGTTGACTCGAACGCGAACTATGTTCTGCCAACACGGGATGTGTTGACTCCATCCAACGTAGGTTGTGTTTTGCCGACGCGGGCTGTGTCCCGTCGACGCAGGCAATGTTGACTTTCGATGTGGACTTGTATGGAGAAGAAGGAAATATGAATAATAGATGGATATAAGTATATGGAATTGATTGATAGTATTGATTGATTGAATCTTGATTCATGAACAATGATAAATTAGCAAGATAGAAGCGATAACCTAGACTAATTGATGATAGGGTTTAAAAGAAAATTGTAAATGATTGTTATTGAAAATTGATCATGAGGAGGATGGTCCCCAACAATTGAGTGATTTATCCCTATTGAGTTCCTACGAGAACTATTTGATTGAAGACTATTGAGTTTCTTCGAGGACTATTGAGTTCGTATGAAAACTATTGTATTGAAGACTACTGGGTTCCTCATGAAACTATTGATGGTCTAGCTACCCATATTGGTGGGGAACAAACCAGAATCCTCTATGCATTAACAAAGATTCATTATTGAATGAATTGATTGAACAACTTAGGACAAAATAAATAGAAAAGAATGAATGGATCCTAAGTTATTGATTGGGCTTGGACATATTGAATAATGAAGCTATTGTGCATCATGACAAGCATGTGTAATTGATGTTCTCGCCATTGAAAATTTAATGACAATGGAAAAGAAAGATGCAAAGATTGAACTTTGTGAGAACCTATTGAATAAAAAAGATTGTGCAATTATAATGCAATTGAGGTTGTTACAATTGGATAATTGATGAATACTGTAAAGATTTAATGGACATGATAAATGAAAAAGAATGAAATAGTCATGATAGCGTATTGATTAAACTTGAACCTACTATTTTCTAAATATGCATCATGATATCATGGTGCAATTGATATTCACGTAATTGATAGAATCAACGAAAGAAATGATGTAATGTAAAATGATTGAATCAGACAAGAACATATTGAGCCTGACAAGCATGGTGTTATTGCAACCCAATGATGTTCTTGTATAGAATTAATGCAAAGAATCGTCAAGAAGAAGATAACACATTGTGAAGGTAAAAAGGTAAAGAAAGAGAAGAAAATTGTTTAACAAATGTAAATTCTTCTATATTATGTTTTTTATATATTTGGTTATTCCTTGTATTATTATCTTTACATATTGGCTTCATAGCTCATGGGAGAATTATCTCCCCTATTTTTGATCCTGCAGGCGATGAGCATTGATTGACAGATGATGGCATGGGTGGTGCAGGTGCTCATGATATGAGAACTTGCACGTGTTAGGAATCTAGTATTGAGTCTTTCTAGTTTTTCCTTATTGAGTTATTGGACTATTGTCACATATGTCTTTAATGTAATATATTATTTTATTTAGCTAGGCTATTGAAAAGAGTTTTATGATATGTCTATATTGATGACCAGTAAATTGGTCAATTATTAAGTCAAGAAGTAATGTCCCAAGTCCGTGATCTGCCACGTGGTTGGTATGGATTTGGGAGCGTTACAATATTAATTGTTATAAATTAAGCTATGTATTGTTTGACAGGACAAGGTTGCATAATATACATGCACACTGGGATGTGCTACGTAGAATTCGTGTTTGTCCAAAGAGTGACAACCTCCTAAAAATTCTTCTAAAAAATCTTCTAACATCTCACAATGGTAGGTGTGGTAATTTATTTAACTTTTTAGGGCAATTCGGTGATGTGAGTATTAGGAGGATTATTAAGCACAACTTTTAGGAGGATGCAAATTTATCCTTGTCCAAATAAACCATCATTTAGGTGGCATATATGGAAGCTTCTATAGACCAGATTGTAGACTTGTTTGACCATGCTTAATATATTGGATGAACCCCTCTCGCACCAACCAATTTATACGTTTTTCAGATCGATATGTTTGCATCCCCATCCGAATTCGACAAAAAAATTGTTGTTGTTTCCATAACAAGGAAATCATTTTTTTAGCAATATGCCATGTTTGGTATTTAAAGGCTCCAAATATTTTTCTTGCTATGCATCAATTAAATAATAAAAATCAATATAAATAACAATAAACAAAAAAAGATATATTAAATTTATGTAACGCAATTCTTCAATAAAAAATAAAAAAATCATGAAAAATAATTACAAAATAATATGATATCTTTCATTTTTTATTCAAACCAAAAGAATACTTAACTCAAAATAGTAAACAAATATTCTATAAAAATCTTAAAATAATTAACAGTATCTAATTACTATATACAATGCTCTATAATTATAATATTAAAGTATTTTTAGAAAATCCCTTCTAATTTAGACTTTCCTAAAACAGATATTTCAATGAATTATATATATAATTTTCCTTTTTTTTGTAAATTACAAGGCATTTCAAGCTAGATTCATATAAGATTCCATACTGGTTATATATATATGTATATATATATATCATTTTATTTCTTGTAAATCACAAGGCATTTCAAGCTAGATTCATATAAGATTTCATACTGGTTATACATATATATATATATATATATATATATA
>LTAE01003934.1:0-17280 GCA_001647135.1 Pontederia paniculata | reverse complement strand
ATATATATATATATATATATATATATATACATATATATACACTTAGTTAAATCAACTTTCTTTGTAACTTATAAATACCAATTTTACATTATTTTGGGTGACGCGGATGCATCAACGTCACATTCAAATAAGTAATACTTTTTTTAAACAAAATATTGATAAATGATCACTTGTTTAAATATCCCTTTATTGTGTATGTGTGTAAGTGTGCGTGGGAAGGTGTGTGCGTGTGAGAGTTTGAGTGAGAGAGAGACCGTAAATAATAACTTTAAAATATAAAATTTATAGTAATTAGGAAATAATTATAATACAATTGAATATTTGTAAACTTTTATTAAGTAGTCTTCAAATTACATAGGTATTAGTATTTTTAGCAGTAATTAGTAAGTAAACTAAAAAGTTACTCGGTTTCAAATCTACGATAAATAAGAGAGAGATATAAGAATTGTCATTTATGAATGTTTAGCTCATAAAACATTAGCATTTACAATAATAGATCGATTTATACTTGGTCAATTTTTTTAATTGATGTGTTTGATAAATTTGTTAATAAAATTTAGAAGTTAATTAGTGGTGAAATTATCATAGATGCTATGTTTTATAAAAAATAATAACTGTAGAATAAAAATTAGTGTTTGATAAACATACTGGTTAACCTAAATAGGTTTAATAGGTTAATATAATAAATTATTCCTTTTAATTTATTTGTATCTAAAATTAGGAATGGGCAAAGTAATTTTATTTATATCTAATTTTAAATGTTGTAATTAATTAATTTATAATAAAGTTTTTGTAATATTGAAGTTTTGGTATGAATAAATAAATATTATTTTATTAACTTATATGTATGTATGTATGTATGTATGTATGTATGTATGTATGTATGTATGTATGTATGTATATATGTATGTATGTATATGTAATAGAAGGAAACAAATATATGTCAGATTGCGTGATATTGTAATCACCATTGATCAACAAGATCTTGAGTTATCACTATTTGAACAATTAATTTTGATTTTGGATGAATATTTTCACATAATCACTAAGACGAAAAAAATGCCTAGTGGAAGGGGTAAATTAGGAATAAAACATAAACATGTATTTGTTAACCTATCATAGAAATGATTATTTAACCTCTAAACTCATATCAATTTATCAAATACATTAATTTAATAGTAAAATATTTCGACTTTAGTCAAACGTCTAAACTCTATTCAACATATAATTAATTAAATACATTATATAGAATTGATTAATGATTGAAGATTTAATTCATAGAGTGTACTATCTAATTAATTAATTTCTCCTAGAGAATATTTATTATCTTCTTTGTCATTAATTAATTTCCCATCATCGAGCCTAACATTAAACATTTTTTTCTCAATATTATTTTTGTAACACTATAGACCAACACGACCCGTGTTAGGATAGACCAACATGGCCTTTGTTGGCACAACACGACTCATGTTTGGAGACTGTCAAGTGGCAGCCCGAGTTTGATTAAAATAATGATATTTTAATCTTGATATTCAAATTTAAATAAGTATAATTTAAAAATTAATTCGATAAGATTATTTAGTTAGTTTAAATTTAAAATTTAAATTTAAATTTAAATTAAAATTTGGTTTAAACTAAGAAAATTCTAATTTCCATGCATATAAATAAGACCATAGAGAACCCTCACAATTTTATTTTCTCTCCCAAAACCTAGCCACTAGGTTTTCTCCCCTTCTCACCTCTCTATCCTAGGGTTTCCTCTCTCTCTCTTTCTCTCTTACCTTCTCTCATCTTAGAATTATGCCCAAATATTAGGAGAACATGAAAGAGACCAGAAGCAGTAGAAGATATCAAGATGACGTAGTTGAAGATCAGGAACAACCCCTATAGAATTCGATATGTAAATAGGTGGATCCCAATAGATAGATTATCATGATAATTAAATTGCATGTTAGGATTCATGCTAGATGATCATGATTTAATATGATGATGATTAGACTATTTGATACATGATAAATTGCCTTGATGAACATGTTAATTCGACCATAATTTAGTTAGTATTTTCTGTGTAATAATTTAATAATTTTAATTAAGAACACGACGACGGAACACAGACTGCATCTCCTCTAACGCGGCCCACGTCCATCGGAATGACGTCACACCGTCAGCATGTGTGTGTTAAGTCGGCGTGACACAGTCCACATCCACCTTGGACACAGACTGCGTCAGCCGACACAAACCTGATAAGTCGGGAAACGGTCTGAGTCCTCCCCAGGACATGGCTGCGTCTTTGATCAGAACCCTAACATCGACAATGTTAGATGGGCAAGGCTAATTCGCCAAACACGACTTACGTCACCCTGATGTAAGGTGCGTGTCGGAGTTAAACGAAGATAATGTTTAACGAAGATGTAACACTGCCCACGTCGATATGAACATAGTCCGCGTCCGCCGAAGAAGATGAACAATAAACCCTAAAATGTTACAATCGTGAAACAGTCTGATTTTAATGATGAACATTGCCCGCATGCCCTAACGGGTTGGCCGATTTATTTAATGATGAAACGGATGACGACACACCGTATCAGAAGAACGGACACAGCTGAAAAATGGCGAGTCTCCTAAGAGGTTTATTTTAATATAAAAAAGATAACGAAAAGATGAAAAATGGATCATGTCTTCACCTGACATGGCCCGCGTCATCTCGCCGAAACGACACATTCGGCCATCGATACCAGTACCGAACACTGCCTGTGTCGGCACTGCTGAAATGTCAATGATTATGTGAATACAATCCTAATTATTTAAGGATTAATTATGTAGACAAGATAAGGGGCATCATGCTTCACCTAAATTGAATATGGAGATTGTCATATATCATTAAAGTTTTGGGAGCAGTGATGTTTAAGATAGGACGAGTAGAGCAGTTGCAACTCAGTTCCTGTTGCTTGGCTTCTCTCCGTCCTGCAACGAAAGAATTTCTCGAACATCCTATGTTGGTCATGCCTTGTGCATCTCCATTGACCTATGACGAGACCTACAAGGCTCATGAGAAATTCAAAGTCACCAAAACAACCATCAAAGTCATTTTAAAGTCATAAATGGGATAAGATAAAGATAAAAAAGATAACCACTTGGTCTCAATATTGCATTAGATTATTAGAATTTATTGATGATTGATGATGATCAAAGATGAAGTATAAGTAAGATGAATAATAAAGTATGATAGTGATGTGGAGTGATTGATGTTTGGCCATACCTCACTCTTTATGTAAAGTCTCTTTATGTAAAGTATGCTCAGAGTAATTAATATTTGACTATGAGAGCTCATTCTTGATGCAAAGATGTAAGTTATGAAAGATGTTAAGATGATAAATTATGAAAGATGATGTTATGTAAGATGTTAAGATGATGTAAAGTTAAAGATGATGATGTATGAAAGTATAATGATCAAGACAATGATAGATAAATAAGAAATGCAAGAAAGCTAAAAAAAGAAATAATTGACCTTTTTTTTATTGTATCATTAGTTTATTCCTATTTTTTATTTATCATGTCATACTTATTTATTGTCGCGTTACATACTGGGCTTCATAGCGCATGTGGATATTTTTTTCCTATATTGGATCCAGGGACGGACCCAGGAAGAAAAGATAGAGGGGGCCAAAATGTTAGGGGGGCCAAAATATATAACAATAAATTAAAAAAAATACAAGATAAGCTAGGATTTGAACTCTAGACCTTTAGATGCTTATCAAAAGCACCTATCCACTATGCCAGTTAGCCAATTGTGATAATTTATTAGTATTTAATTTATTTATTGACTATAACTACTAGTATATACGTATATATGTACTTTATATACCGTGGCCCCCCGGATATATGTGGGTCCGCCCCTGATTGGATCCTACAGGTGAGTAGTCTGCAGTTACAAGATGATTGTGGTGCATGCGGCGACTGATGCTCGTGATGACTGATTTTGCATATGTTATTCTAGTTAGATTTTTGAAACATTTATTGATGTAAGACTTTCGCATTTCTTTATGTTATAGAAAGAATTCTTGGATTTTAAAAATTATATTTCTTCAGCATTTTTGTTGACTGATCATGATAGTCAACTTTAAAGTCAAGATTATGCTTGATAAAATAACGCTTTTAATAGGGCATTCTGCCATGTGGTAGGGTGTGCTTTTGAGGGCGTTACAAATTTTCTTATGAAAACTTTTATTTTGTTATGTTAGTTTGATGAACTTTCTATGATAGATACGATTAATTTAGTTTTTTGAGAAGTAAAAAATATAAAAATAATTTTTTTTATGTTAAAATATCTCAAATTCTTATAATAATCTCAAATATAAAATATGTGTTACGTCGGTTTATCTCATTTTATAATTATCCATTATTTCAATCACTATAATATCAATTTTTTTATTAAAGTTAATCAATAATTAAATTATTAATCAATATCTCTAATCAAAAGTTATCAAGTTATTATTTGTCAATTGTGCCAAACATAACCTAGCAAAAATTATTATTAAATCACCTGGATGACAACCAATTCAACTACAAATTCTTTTTCGAATTTGAGATATTTTAATATATAAATCATGAATTACTATACCATATTTATCAATTTTTTTTTCTTTTTCCTTTGTCCGTGAAATTTTTTTCTTATCCTTACTTCTTACAAAGTTGGGATGATATGTGAATTTTGGTAAGAAATTGGTAAGCACACAAAATAGTATTGTCGTAACAAAAAATGTCGTATCCATAGGTAAAACTTTCAATTACTAAGTTTACAATAAAATTGTTATTGTTTAAATGTTGGGTTAATGGTGAGAAAAAAATAAATGCAAAACAAGAATTAAAATCTAATGTAAATAATAGCTGTGAAAATTTGATAAGAAGAGAACTTTTATATTTCAAGAGTCTATCGATGCAGAAAATATTTTAGGATTTTGATTCCGTTTAGAAATTCGAATGGCCGAAGAAATCAGAGTTACTATATATCTTGTCCAAATTAATTATCATACACTCTTTTTGCAAGGCAATCCAATTATAATTAGGTACAATAAACAAACATTGCTATTCTATGCCATATTGACCTAATTGTATTAAAATCATAAACAAAAAATAAAGCTTCTTCTAAGACATGTATTTACACTTCATTTAACAAGGCAACTAATTAAATAATACGATTTTCACGAATTGCTAACATAGATTAGTTCAAATGAATATCCAATAACATTTAGAGATGACAATTATGAACGATAAATGCAAAATAATCGAACTTCATAGAAATATCTAAATCAAGCCAATCAAAAAGCTCTAAATTTATCTAACTCTATTTAACCACTCAGCATTGAATAAAAGAACACAAGCATAATAATAAAAACATAAATTGCCATTGTCAATTAAAATAAAAAGAGGTCTAAAAATTACAAAGACTTCCCAAGCAAAATGAGTTTAACGTTTATTTTTTAAATTTAAAATAAATTACCCTTAAAATGATTCTCCAACCGAAAAGTAAAATCTAGCTGTCTCCCGAATTTTCTATCAAAAGCCTTTTATACCAAATAAACATTAAGGCACAATTTCTCAAGCAAAAGACTAAAAACCCTTAAAAATCAGCCTAAAAACTTGAGTGTGCGTGATATGGTCGGCTCGACTTGGATAGTGTTAGGAGAATACGATTTGCCCAAATTATTCTCGGAAAAAACTGGTGACCAGGTTGTATTGAAGTCTGTACCTTTAATTTAATTTTTTTTTTCTCTTGATTTTTCAAATTTTATAAAATGAAAATATGCGTAGATCTCTAAAAAATATTTTAAATAAATATATGAATTAGACGATATTGATTAGATTCAAGACAATATGTAAATATAACTTTTTTAACACATTTGTCGTATAATTTATTGTTAGAAACCTGATAGCAAAACAATAATTTTCGTGAAAAATATCTGCTACTAAAATATTGTCTATAAGTATATGCAAATGTCAATTACTTGGCGCCTTCCAAGTAATCTTGCCCAATGGACATTAATTAATTAATGCACTATGACTATCCTTCCTCATTAAAAAAAAAATAAAAATTACATGGAAAACAAATTCACCATTACTAAGTTCAAATTACTTGTAACTTGAGTCAGACCGTTCATCAAGCTAGGCTCCATTCATTTTTTAGGAAAATCAAGTTATAGATTAATTTGTATGTTGTATTTTCAGTACGATTATGTATTTATGTATAAGAAAAAATGAAAAGTATCTCTCACTCTTTATTGTATTTGATTTTATCATAAACTAAGAGAAATGTGTTACCCTTAAAGTTATATATATATATATATATTTCCATATCTATCCACTGTACTAATTGTTATAAATTAAGGTATGTATTGTTTGACATGACAAGGCTGCGCAATATACATGCACGCTTGGATGTGCTACGTGGAATTCGTATTCCACGTATTTGTCCAAATATCTAGGTGGCATATATGGAAGCTTCTATGGACCAGGTTATATACTTGGTTGAGCATGCTTAATATATTGGATGAACCTCTCTCACACCAACCAATTTATACATTTTTCAGATCGATATGTTTGGCTGTTTGCATCCCCATCCGAATTCGAAAAAAAATTGTTGTTGTTTCCATAACAAGGAAATCAATTTTTTTAGCCATATGCCATGTTTGGTATTTAAGGGCTCGAAATATTTTTCTTGCTCTGCAATAAATTAAATAATAAAAATAAATATAAAGAACAATAAACAGAAAATATATATTAAATTTATGTAACGCAATTCTTCAATAAAAAAAATAAAAAAATCATGAAAAATAATTACAAAATAATATGATGTCTTTCAAATTTTATTCAAACCAAAAGAATAATTAACTCAAAATAGTAAACAAATATTCCATAAATATCTTAAAATAATTAACAATATCTAATTACTACATATAATGCTGTATAATTATAAAATTAAAATATTTTTAAAAAAATCTTTTTGATTTAGACTTTTCTAAAACAAATATTTTAATGAAGCTCATAAAAATGAGATGCTCATCAAGAATCATTATTTGATGTTCATGCCATCTGATCCGACAGTCCATTCGAACTTTCATTTTAGATTTATTTTTTCGAAGCTATTAGAGCGGGATCAACTTTTTGAAGAATATGAGTCGAAACAATAACAAGAATATTTCAAGTGGAATATCTTTCACAATCTCTAGAGAGATAATTCTCTAATAGACCGAGGGATAAGTAATTCGACTCAGTCTCATACAGATCATGAATGTTTGGAATCCATATTATGCAAGGAGATATTGCTTTTGCTAATTCGAATTGAAGGATAATATCAAATCGGTTTATTTTCGATGTTATATGCATAGTTAACACATTTATCATAGTTAGTAGCTTTTTAGGAGTTATTGAATATTATTAATTTGAGATATCTAGAAGGAAGATACTTTTTTCAATTTATAAAGTTTGGAAAATAGTTTAGTTTAATGCTTGTCTTATTTTTTTTTATTATTTTCTCCCAAAATTTCATAACTTTTACATTCATAAATTTGTAGTGAATAAGAAATATTCTTATTAATTCATGCTAGGTTCGTTTCAACTGATTAGGAGGCTTAAAGAGAAATTGCATTGTGAGTATATGATTTAAATAAAATTATATTATGATGCATTTTAATATAAATATGAAATAATATTTTTTAAAAAAATTTACTTTGTTTAACTTGCTTTTAAATGGAAAATTTTAATTCTGGGTGTGATAAAATATAGATATCTTTTCAAAAGCACAAACAAAATATATATGTCGTATTCTTCGATAATAAAAAAACGAGATTGGTAGTACTAATGAGTAAAAATAGTTGGAGCATTGCTGATTGTTAAAAGGAAAAAAAATGAAAAATATTAAATGGGAAAATGAGAAAAAAAATTAGTTGTTGTGTATTATTAATTAATACATTACAAATAAGAGCGTTGAAATATAATTTATCTAAATATGAAGATAAAAAGCCTTTATTATTACAAATTTAATTATAAATAAATATTAAATTATTTTTATCTTAACTTAATTCAATGTAATTCAGAGTCTTGGCAGTTTCTCGCCATGAAAATAAATAAATAACATTAATTACATTAAAATATCAGTGTCAATTTTTATTTACACTTTCTTTATAGTATCAAAATTTAAAGAAAATCAATGAAGACCTAATAATCGGGTAGCCCAAAACGGACTATCATTATCAACATGATTTTGTTCATTAATTTAGCAACACAATTATGTTGTAGAGTTTCATTACTATCTTCTCTTCTCATATTTAATGTTATGCACTTAGCAATACTCTTTAAATTTAAGACATTTCAATTATTTTTTTAAAAAATAATTATAATATTTCAATTACTATATATAATGCTTTATAATTATAACATTAAAGTATTTTTAAAAAAAGTCCTTATAATTTAGACTTTCCTAAAGCAAATATTTCCATGAAGCTGATCATAAAAAAATAGATGCTAATCAAGAATCATTATTTGATGTTCACGCCATCTGATCCAACCGTCCATTCCAACTTTCTTTTTAGATTTATCTTTGACTCTTTTTTTAGTAATTATTGTATACTATTAATTTGAGATATCTAGAAGGAAGATATTTTTTTATAAATTTACAAAGTTGGGAAGTAATTTAATGAGGTGTAAATCATAACTTGATTTGCACGTGAAATCATACGACCAACGACCCAAATTAAATCCTATATGTGCTTGTTTAGAAGAAAAAACTCTCATTTTCTTTTGCAGCCGTTTGGAAAGAAAATCATGCTATAACTCCACCATCCCGGAAAACAACGCTCCATCGCCTCAAAAGACGAAGTTCTAATGCCTCTGAGGCTCCAATAAGAGATGTACTCCACCCTCCTAGGATTTTTTTATTAGTCTCTTAATCTTTTCTTATTGAATAATGCTTCTAAAGTGTGTTCAATTTCTTTTTTAAAATATTTGAATGCATATACTTGTGAGTGATTTTTTTTATTAGTTTGTCGTTTATGTATATAACATAATACATTATAAGTCCTTCATGCTCTCGTAAGATATTGAAGCACTTTTAGTTCAATCAGACTTAGCATTTTTCACATGCTTATTATTATTTTGCTACGAGTTATTAGATAATTAAAAGTCAACCTCTTTTTTTCTGAAAAAAGTTTATTGTTTTATTAATTTAAAAATGTTTGCAGATTTAAGCTTCAATTTTTTTTATCCTTTGTCCAAGACTTCCGTTGCCTTCCCCTTCAAGGCCACTGGAAGTAAAAATTGTTCACAATTTATAGATGTTTTTTATCATTCACTTGTAAGATGACCTTGAAACAAATCAATGATCATGTTAATATTAGATTGGTTCAAGTTCCAATTATCTTTGTTTTGTTTTTTTCCCATATTTTTTTCTAGGTTTTGAAAAATATGAACAACAATATGGAGATGGATAATTTAAATTGGGATGATCAATTCATTATAGAACTTGATGACGCACAACATAGGTAAACCATTTTTTTTTCTTTTTTTTTGTTACTGTTTTAAATGCATCTTTGTTTAAAAATTTACAATGTTCTTATAACAGTGAGCAATAGATTGAAGAAGTACATGATAAGGAGGCACAAACTGTTGCGGACAACAACGAGAAGGATAACGATGCGATCAAGTCATTTATTGGTATGATTTTTTAGCATAAGATGACACATATTGTTACTATAATTTGTATGCTAAAGTAATTGTCTTCTCCATACGAAAATCAATCACTGGCAAGTCAAGAAAAACTGAAGAAACTTTGAGTATGATGCTTATTTGTTCTAAGCAAGGGGATAAAATTGTTAATGATAAAGGAACAAGAAAGAAAACAAATCGAAGAAGGGATGAAGGAGAGGATTTTGATCCAAATTTATAAGTGTTTATAAGGGTTGACAAAAGATGGGAGGTTAGAAATTCAATGAGAAGCATACACATGCTCTAGCTAGTCCTTCAAATGTCAAAAGGTTAAGTTCACACATCCCCCAAGACCTATTATTGAAATTGAAATGATGAAAAAAAATGCATATTTCTAGAGTAAGTCATCCACTATTTCTCGAGTTCTTAACTATAGTGATAATGATTCGATGACAACCCAAAAGTGTATTGACCACTTCAGAGCATGCAAAAACAACGTTGGTACCAAATGCATAACTATCATTACTTATTTCACAGAGAAATTAAAATTTGATCCTAGATTCTTTTTCAAACTAGAATGTGACAAAAATAATGTTTTAAGGAGTTTTTTTAGATAGATAGTTATATAACTTTTAGATATGTTGTCTCTTTCGGCACCACATATAGGACCAATAAATTATGCATGCCCTTCGCACCATTCACAGGAATCAATCATCATTGACAATAATTTTATTTGGTTGTACTTTATTGGTAGATGAAATTGAGGCCACATTTATTTGGTTGTTTGAAGCTTGGTTACAATGCATGCACGGTAAGCATCCGAAGACTATTATTACTGATCAAGATATAGCAACGAGAAATGTTATTTGAAAAGTCTTTCTAGAAACACGTCATAGATTTTGCATATGACATATTATGAAAAAAATTGGTGCCTAATACTCGAGATTTATGTGCACGGGTAACTTCACCCCGGACTTTAAAACATGGGTTTGGGACTCAATTAGTATTGAAGAATTTGAGGAACAATGGCTTAAATTGAAGGAAAGGTATGTAATTCCTAATGGACATTGGTTGGAAAGCATGTATAATAAGCGTGATCATTGGGTTAAATTATATTTAAAAGATATATTTTTTTGGCAGCATGAATTCTACTCAAAGATCAAAAGGCATGAATGCTTTCTTCGATGGGTTTGTGAATGCAAGCACATACGTGTCTAATTTTGTACATCGATATGACCAAGCCATTAAAACTCTCCATGAGGCCAAAGAACATGAAGATTTTACAAATTTGAATAGTAAGCCAATGATAATTTCAAGAAATCCATTAAAGAGATATGAGAGAAAAGTATATACAAATAAAGTGTTTAAAATTTTTCAAGATGAACTTAGAAGCATTGTTGATTATCATGCAAATCTAATTTCAGAAGATGCCCACATGGTGGCATATTCATTGCACATAGCTGGAACTGATGCCAAGAAAAAGACAATTGTTGAGTATATTATAAGTCCAAGTATATCAATCAAATGTTCCTGTAAATGTTTGAGCATGATGTTATATTTTGCTCTCATATCTTTTATATTCTGAGTTTTAAAATTGTTGCTCATTTACCTAAACAATACATACTACAACAAAATGATCATCTAAGGATGCATATTTATTTCAGTAGAGACGCATGTATTGCTCCTTAACACATTCACCGAAGCTATCAAAAGCGTTCCAGTATTTGGTGTCCCAAAAAATTTTAAGGACGCAAATAAATGTGTCTCTATCTAATGTCGCTAACATTGAGACACTATAAAATGTGTTTTTATCAAGCATTGATACCGTAAGGACACGATTACATGCATCATTATTATATATTATTAATATAAAGACACATTTATATGCGTCGTGAGTAAGGTCCGTAATATAAGGACGCTTTCAACTATATTATAAGTAAGTGTCGCCAATATAAGGACGCTTCTAAATGCATCCCTAATAAGTGTCGCTAGATTACAACACAAATTCAATGCGTCGTCAACAAGTGTTATTATTATAAGGACGCTAAATTGTGTCAGCATCAAGCGTCGATAACTTAAAGACATTATTCAATGTCGCCTTCGAGCGTCTCTATCGTAAGGACATTATTCAATCCGTCATTAGCAAGGACGCTATTATTTTATAAATATAAATTATCTCAAATGTAAGAACACTTTGTTAATGTATTATCTATATTGTAGTTATTATTAAACACATAATTTAAACATTTCAAATTACATGTTATTCAAGTTTTACAATCACATACATTTTGTAAAATTGAAAATTTTTCAAATTAAAAGAATATCAATTGGAGTAACAATAAAAACTATTGTATCAACTTGAAATATATTTATTCGTCACTAAGCATCAAATATTCATAAAGTAACATTATAAAAGATTGTCTATATGATAAGATATTTGAACTAGATAAAATGACTAATTTAAAATCATCCATGACAACGAAACTTGAGTTTGCATCTTGACAATTGAATTCCTTCATTCATGCCCCTGTTCACATAAAAAAGTCTAATAAGCAATTAAACAAAATTGATATTAAATATATTAAATCAGAACGAAAAGAAATATGTCAGATCAGATAAATATGGATGAGATAGAAAAAATTAATCCAAGACTATGACTAAGAACAATACATTTAAACAATATTAAATTAGTTTTGAAAATATAGAAAATATAAAAAAATCTAGTTAATCTACGAATAATAGCATCCAAAGAGCATATCAAATCTGATTAAAGGACTAAAAAATAAAAAAATAAAAAAGAATCTAATCGAATCATATCAATAATAACAAAAAAACATTGCATATTAGTTTTAACAATCAAGAATAAAAAGAGACCAAATCAAATCTAACTAACATGTCTTTGATTAAGATTAGGATTTTTTTAACAAGATCAAATTAGATTAAAAGAATTAGATCTATGAGCAAGATAAAATCAAATCAAATAAATTTACGGTTGTGCTAGTGTCATGGGGTAGATCAAATTATCTTAATATATGAACGGATGCGATTTATTTGCTACAATAAATTGGAAGAATAGCGTACTGATGTTGAAAAAATAATTTGGCGTCAGCGATGGCGATGAGGCGCACAACGTTGTGGGGGACTTAGTGACGAATCATGCAGATCGTCAGGCGATCCTGATGATGGTTGGATTCGCCGGCTGAAAATGATGAAAGGCGCAATCGGGAAACACTGCTGATGGACGAGCGACGGTGTCTACCAGGAGAGACGAAGAACATGGTGGGGTCGTATGGCATCATCGACTGGATCCAACGAGCGTGACGATCTTGACTCTCCTATTGTCGTATAGAGATCGATCCCCTGTGCGGCAACCACGCGCGCATGCCCCTGCACAGGAAGCAGTGTGAAGGAGGCGTCGACTTCTCTTCCAAGAGAAAAAAAATGTACTAATAGAAATAGGATTAAGAATATTATCTTCTCTACTAAAAAAATGTATGATTAAATTAAACAAAGAAGTATTTATAACTAATTTAATTTATCATAAAATCTAGTTATACATTATTATAAGTAGTTATATCTAATTTAATTTATCTATATAAAATATATTTTTTAATCAATAATTATATTTTTAATATTAAAATTAATTAAAGTGTAACTCAAACTCTTTTTCATTATCAAATAATAAAACTAAATTTTTAATCTTTTAATACTTAGACTCTATAATTGCATTATCAAAAGACAATTTTGAAATTTTAATCTGTAGAATTATTATTAATATTTAAAATAATATATTGGTATAAATAAATGATAATAATAACCATATATATTTTTACAGGAAATAATAATATAATATTATTTAAAACAAAGATAAATTCATGAGATTGTGACAAGTGTTATAATGTGATGTCATCCATATAAAACAGAAGTAATAATTATCATTTAAATATAGATTTAACAAAAAAAATATGAGTTTGACTTAATTTATAATTATGTCTCTTAAAAATTTAAAGTTTAATCGTTATATTATAACTCTTATTTTTTACAATTTAATAATTCCACAATTGTTTATTTGAAAAAAAATAAAAAGATGAATAATCTTATATGGTTAATTTCATCGGAATTATCTTAAATTATTTTCATCATGATTTTTTTGATATATGTAAACTATTAAAAAAACCTTGTTGTTATCTAAAACACTACTTAATGCATCTCTATTCTCTGCATCAGTTAGGACGCAACTCAACTGTTGCCATATAGAGACATAAATTATTTGCGTTGTGAATTTGGAGACGTAATATCAAAGTGTAATTATAATATGAACTAATATAAGTACGCTTAAATTATTATGTCTTAATTTTTAAAAAATTAGGATGCAAATTATAATGGCGTCCTTAATACTTTATAATAACTAATATAAGTACACTTAAATTATAGAGACATAAATAATTTGCATTGAGAATTTGGAGACACAATGTCAAAGTGTGATTATGATATGAACTAATACAAGGACGCTTAAATTATTTTATTTTAATTTTTAAAATTAGGACGCAAATTGTAATAACGTCCCTAATATTTTATAATAACTAATATAAAAATGCTTAATTATAGAGGCATAAATTATTTGCATTGAGAATTTAGAGATATAATATCGAAGTGTAGTTACGATCGTAACTAATATAAGGGCGCTTAAATTATTGTGTCTTAATTTTTAAAAATTAGGATGCAAATTTTAGTGGCGTTCTTAATACTTTATAATAACTGAGACACTATAAGCAAGTGTCTCAAAAATTGGATACTTTGAATAAAAGGATAATGCTATGTATTGTGTCCTTAAGAATGCGTCCCTAGATGACCATTTTATTGTAGTGCATGTGTGTGTACATATATATATATATATATTGTGTGTGTGCGCGCGCGCGCGCGTGTGTTTTTTCTAAGAATATACTATAAGGAGTTCAATTAGTTTCTTTTAGATTTTATCTCTTTAACTCCACCTCCACCTCCACCTAATGTACATATATATAATGTCTCAGCTTCACAAGCTATTCATGCAATCTTTTGACATGAATAAATGGTTCTACACCACTAATACGTATAGAGCCATTCAGTTGGGTGTATGCTCACCACATCATTTGAAAATAGCAGTGTCAATTGTTAAAGATTTAATTACTAAACTATATAGTGTTAAGATCAGTTAATCATTACCAAATGATGTTTCAATAGACTCAACTTCAACATTGCCATAATTGGAAATGATTATACGTGATCCAACTTATGCTACAGCAAAGGGAAGACCAAAGAAAATCCAAAGATTAAAGTCTAACATTGAGATTTTGACTTCACAAAATGAAATTAAGAGGAGGACTTGTAAATTAGCAAAAAAAAAAAAAAAGGGCATAATGTGCGCGGTTGTCCATTAGCCAGGGTAAAACTAAATTTCTGTTATAAATTTCTAATAAAGTTAAGTTAGTTAGAATACAATTTCTTAACGGTATTCTTTTGATTATGTACCGAATTCCCAAGCTACAAAGTTACATGTTACTACTTTGCAAGATGATCTCAATTGTTGGTTTGTCTGTTCTTATTTTCTTATTTCTCAAAATTTTATTTAATGTTTTACTTATGATTTCCAATCTCTTTCTATAGAGTTGGATCATAGGTGCGACACTTGAACTTGTGAGGAATTGACAAAAGATGAACAATAAATATTCGAGTTATTGAATTTGTAACAAGAGATCATAATCATTGCTACTAGTAAACAATTTATTTGGTTGTAAACATTTGAGTTTCAATTATCTTGTCTCTCAAATGTACACATCAATTTTTTTATGTGAAATGTGAAAGGATTATATGCATTTTGCACTAGTGAACAATATATTTGATTGCAACTATTTGAGTTTTGACTCGGCTCACTTTGTATATCCACTTGATAAATTTCAATATGCTAGGTTCTTTTATGTGAGTTATTTTTTATGTAAGAATTAGAATGTTATTTAATTTGTTTGCTCAATTTTCTCACCTAATCACCATGCAATACTGCTTAATTTTTAGCTATTGAACACAATATAAGAATTAGAAACCTTTGTTGAATTAGCATTTGCCCATAAAATTAATACAAATAGAAATTACAACTTAATCTAATGTCAAAAAGAATAAAAAACTTAATTTGCTAACTCAGATCCAAAGTAGTTCCTCCAGGTGTCATGATACTCCATATAAGCTTATTTTTAATATTTTTAAAGATACTCCAAAATATAAATAGCTTAAAGTGGATAAAATAGATGGAGAATTTCAGTGAAAAAATTCAAAGCCTTTTTTTTCAAAACTGACAAAAAAATCTTTAATAAAATCCTTTATCATGCGGCAGTTAGAAAAAAAAAGGCAAAGACTCGTTTTCCATAGGGTGGTTGGGACAAAAATAAATATTTTTTTCTTAAGTAATCAACAAAAAACACTAATGACCTGCACAAATAGAATTTAATCTGGACAATAAGATCATGTGACTTACATGTGTAAGTCAAGTTGTGATTTACACCCCCATTAAATCTTTAGTTTAATACTTCTCTTATTATTTTTCTATTATTTTATCCCAGAATTTCATAATTTGAACACTCATAAATTTGTAGTGAATAAGAAATATTCTTATTAATCCACCCTAGGGTCATTTCAACATATTAGGAAGCTTAAAGCAAAATTGCATTGTGAAGTATAAGATTTAAAATAAAATCATATTATGAAGCTTTTTAATATAAATATGAAATAATATTTTATTTAAAATTTACTTTTTAAACTTGCTTTTAAATGGACAAATATTAATTCCTGGTGTGATAAAATATAGACATCCTTTCTGAAGCACAAACAAAAGATATATGTCATATTCTTCGATAATAAAAAAATAAGATTGGTATTAATAATGAGTAAAAATAGTTGGAGCATTGCTGATTGTTAAAAGGGAAAAAATGAAATTTAGAAAGTAGTAAATGGGAAGATGAGAAAGAAAAAGAAATTTAGTTGTTGTGTATTAATTAATTGATACATTACAAATAAGAGAGTTGAAATATAATTAATGTAAAAATGAAGATAAAAAACCTTTATTATTACTAATTTTAATTATGAGTATTAATAAATAAATTATTAAATTATTCTTATCTTAACTTAATTCAATGTAATTCGGAGTCTTGGCACTTACTTGCCATGAAAAAAAATGATAAATAATACTATAAAATGGAAATTATTGTTGAATCTAGGATCCCAAGTGTTTTGATGATCACAAATTTATAAGGGAACTTAGTCTATACTGATGAACTTGTTGAGCTGATTTCTGTAACAGGATGTATTCAAGTTGAAAGTAGTGGTCGGCCTGAGTTGAAGGAATGGACGACTTGTGCACACGTAATATATATATCAGAAGAACTACATGTGTGCAGTGGTCGTCCCAAGCAGATGGAGCGGTCGACCAACATTAAAGGGAGAATACATGTGAAGAGGAGCAGAAGCATAAACGGTCGACCAAAGATGTAAAGAGGCCGACCGATAATGAAGGAGTATATATATGAAGAGGGATAAGAGGTTAACCGGTCG
>LTAE01003933.1:14401-34727 GCA_001647135.1 Pontederia paniculata | reverse complement strand
CATATATATATATATATATATATATATATATATATGCCCATAATGTGTTTGAGTGAGAACAAGTATATAAAGTAGTAGACCCCTAATGTCAAGAAGATGTATAAAGCACTAGGCTTGCAATGCAGTTTCACATACAAAGGCAAGATTTGATACTAGTTCTACTGTGCATGCCATGAATGAGTTGGGTAAAAGTTCTAGGACATCCTCATCATGCATAGTTATTCTATAGAATGGTAGTAAGAGGAAATTCATAGGTTTCTATACTGAAATTAGTTTTGGTTAGTTCCTATATATTTTACTGATGAGTGGTGCTATATCCTCCTAACTTTCTCACAATAGCCCACATTGTAATCATATCAACTTCTAGGGATATTTTGAGTATGTGAGTATTAGCTAGGAAGATCTTAGTAGGATCGAATTAGGTGAATTAGGAGGATGTAGTATTTTCCTTTTACTGATTCTAAGAATAGTAGGACCACAAAAGGTTAGTACAATATGTATCTAAAAAAAGAAGCACAAATGAAAGTTTGTAGGTTTTTTAAAGCTTTCCCTTCAAGTAGTTTATGAATAAACATCCTACTTTCATATTTGTTCAGTTATTTGTAGAATATATAATTTGATCTGCTTTCTAGAAATTGACAAAATCATACCAAAACAAAAAAAAATTGAAAAATTACTCTCCTATTTCTTTGTTCCTTTCATTTATAAATTTTGATTATTCAAATTGTAACACATTCATTCTATTCAAAATATTGTTCAATTTGCACTCTTGGTCCGTACAAATTTAAAATACATCTTAAATGATAAGTGAGGATACTATATATAAATCCATGATCATATCCGTATTTTATCTATGTGGGACTAACTTTTATTGTCATCATCATCTTGAGGTCTTATACAAATGATGTAGAACACCAATGTTGAACACAATGCGCAAACGTCCACATCATTATAACAATTAGAATTAATGTATAGCCTATAAAATATATAACATGAATTATAAGCGTCAATTATAATTATGATGACAATTGTAATACGTGATAAGTATGTTTAAAATCACTCTTTGCTTCGGTATTTGGAAAGGAGGTTGAGGTCCAGTTAGAGTTAATGTATAGCCCACAAAATATATAGCTGAAATTATAGGCCACTCTTAAAATTAAAATCCTTGATTCTTAGCATTAAGATTAAGATTAACTATAAGCCACACTTACAAGATCGTATATCTATAAGATCATATAGCCTAAACTAAAATTATACTACGATCTTACATATAGAATTCTCGAAGGAAGATCAAATTAGATAAGGGGTTTATAAAATCATAACACACACAATAAGTAATATGCAGTCAAAATTTTTTAACCGCAAGGTGCTACTCATATATAAAATATGGGTCCCATCTCACTTTTAAACTGATGTGATCTAATATTTTAAAAAATGAGGTGAACTCACTCTTTATAAGTATAAAAGAGGCAATAAGATATAGCCAAAATTTTTTGAATGCGTCTTACTTAACCAATATATATCTTATCTAAACCTATATTATCTTTATTATTTTTAGGCTTTTGTATTTATTATAATAATAATAATTAATTTGAAGAAAGTTCAATGTATTTTCTCATTTTTATTATATATAGTTTTTCCTTAACCATTTTACTGAATTGTGATATATAATTAAGAATTGAATGTAAGAAATTTGTTAAAATAATATTTTTTATTGATAAATAGCATCTTATTGTTTCTAATCTTATGATATTTTATTTTATAACTCCTCATGATCTTACGCTTGATAATCTTAATATGATATATTGAAAAGAATTAAAAAAATGGATGTAAACCTAAAAGAGATTTACGCATGAAACTCACTTTTTAATCAAGATTTACTTTACTTTAGACGACTAATGATTCAATCAGAACTAAAGTGAATTTGGTGATGCGTGTGCCACCTAAAACTCGTGGAAAAGTTCAATAAGTCAAAAATTCTCAAAGGAAATCAGTTTTTAAGAATTGATTTTCCTTGAATCTTATTTTAAATTCAAACATTTTCTAATACCATAAAACAAGAATTAATTGTTTATTTCTAGAAAAAATTAAGAAATTCATAAAATAAAATATAAAAATTGTAATAAAATTAACACTTATGAAATCTCCGAATTGTTTCAACTATTTTTTCAGAAACCTCAATACATATGCTTCATGAGGATAAAACCAGGAGCGTTGAACATAAAAAAAATATGCCCCTTCGAGAAGAAATGATATGGCTCATTTCCCAGCGTGATGGGCTTTGGGCCTTATGTAACCCATGAAACAGCCCCTGTTCAGATGCCTTGTAATATAAATAGATTTATCTGCTCTTTTTTTAGTGTTTAGCATATTTTTTTAAGGGTAAACAAATTACTCTCCTACACGAAGACGCATGCGGCGGCGTGGCTCCCTCCTGCTCGATCAAGGCAAATGATCATTTTATAAATTAAAAAATATAATTGTTCTATTAAAAAATTTAAGTTTAGTTTGTTCGATTATATCTTTTAAAGTTAAGTATGATATTTCGCATAGTTCACGCGAATTTTAAGAAAATGATTTTGTTTTAACGATACAAATGTGTCAAACATGACAAGCAATTGTTCTCCATTAAATTCATAAGCATCATTTGTCTAATTAATTAGTCAATAAATTTTTTCTATAATTATTATAAGCAATTGTTATCTTTTTATGAATAATTTTGACTTCTTTGTTTCGTTTCGTATCTACCAATCATCTATGTGTAGTCGTGAAATTTGGATACGTAAACTGTATATTTTTTCTACGAGGGTAAAGAGCATCTGACGTATATATTACATGTGCGTATTTCATTCGTTTTTTTAATTAGAAGGAACGTGCATCGGCATGATAGAAAAACAAATACAAAGAATCAATACTATTTTCTTATAAAGGTTTATTGTGTATTTATTGATACAAATACTTATCCATAGATTCAAACCGATGAGATATATACTTTTCAATCATCCATATCTACTAATAAATATTAATTGTAACGTCCTTAAAAGCGTACACCACCATTTAGTAAAATTCTCTCTTGAGAACGTTACCAACTTATTTCTTTGGCTTTACCTTTGCTCATAACATAAAAATACGAAAGTCAATAATTTAAAATAAAATTAGTAATTAAAAATAAAGTATTTATTAAAATTATTCGATAAAGAAAAAGACATAACTAAACAAAAGTATATTTGACTCAATCTAGACTATTCATGTACAAGTTGTCATATCACGATCGTCTGCATCATGTATGTCATCACCTAATCACTATCTATTCACATGTAGTATACAGAATAAAGGAGATAATTCTCTCATAAACGATGAAGTTCAATAAGTAAAGAAATTAAATAGTAAGGGAAAACTATATATCAAGATAATAATACGATAATCAATTTCATAATCTCTTAAATAACATTCATTACTTTTTCTTACAATAAATTAATTTTTACCATCTTTTCATTGGTCCATCGGGGCAGGAGCATTAGTTGCATCTCTCATGCACATAATCTCTTGGGTTGAGTATGCTTAAGACCCTTTAACACTTTATTTTGGATCACTTATATTTGTCTTATTTATTTTATCTCTCATTATTCAAAATAATATAATTTTTAGTGAGCATTTACCATTAAGAAAGTTGTTGATTTTGATTCCGACACCATTAAGGTTTGCCAGGCTTTGAGGTCTCTATCCATGATCAATATGTCACATAAACTATGGTTCTGATCATCAATACCCATAGGGACCTTTCGTCCTCAGAGGAACAAATTGTGATTCTCGAAGGAACTCCATGAGAGACGCGGTCATCTACATGTCGGATCATGATGGGCGTGGCCTTTGTTCGACTTATTGTTTTACTATCTATCATACATATATGAAAAATTCTAAAGTTGATCCTCCTTAATTACATACCATGATTTCATTTGCCGATTCCTTTCTCCGATTTCACCCTTACGCAGCAAATATTATCCTTCTGGTTGTCTTCTACACCTCTATCCATCACACACACACACAAAGAGAGAGAGAGAGAGAGAGAGAGAGAGAGAGAGAGAGAGAGAGAGGGAGAGAGATGCTCGGCCTTGAGGGGAGAATAATGAGGGTATATCCTATATTAACCTTTTTTTAAAGGATCTCCTNAGAGAGAGAGAGAGAGAGAGAGAGAGAGAGAGAGAGAGAGAGAGGGAGAGAGATGCTCGGCCTTGAGGGGAGAATAATGAGGGTATATCCTATATTAACCTTTTTTTAAAGGATCTCCTATGGCGTAATCCAAGTCCAACACGATTTAATTCATTATTTTATCTTATACTGGAATCAAATCTATTAAAATATTAATATTTATTTTAGAGTCGAATGGGAGCTCAGGTGGCACAACATGACCCGTTTTCATCCTAACACAACCCATGTTGTGTTGACGTGGTCCGAGTCCCACACAGACATGGTGTGCGTCCTCTCCGTGTCATAGAGTTGGTAAAACAAAGCCCGCGTCCTGATAGGACACAATTGGTGTTTGGCTTCCGTTTTTTACTCTTCCTCATTTTGTATGGAATGTACAACATGACCCATGTCCGGAAGGAACACAACCCATGTTTGGCCTTTTCCTAACTATTTTAACTATTTGAATTCTCAAGGTATTACATTATAACCTTCTTAAAAATAAATTCATTATCGAATTTCATAAAACTGTCCAGGGTTTCTTCCATTGATGAGGTCGGGATATTATTATTTATATCCCTAAATAAACTCCTTAGGAATAAATCCTATTTCTAGTCTATCAGTTGAGTTCAGAGTGCATACCTAAGGTATCGTAGATGTGTCCTACAGTTTTTGTTATCATGTCATAGACATCGCCTGCTGGTGGAAGGTTAGGAGGGTCTCTCGCTGTCCAAGTATTCTTGATTTCCCAGCTTTCAGATCGGGCATTCTCTAATAAAATGGCCATGATTCCCGCAGTTAAGACATGTGTCTGCCTTGTCGTAGCATTCCCAGCATGGTGTTTATAACAATGTGGGCAAGTTTCCTATCATCTGGTTGTTGTTGTTGCCCTTCACAAGGTGCACAGGGATTCATCCTTCCTCTCGATAGTTATCCCTTCCAGTAGAGGCCTTGGTCTGTCTTCTATCATCACACCTAGCCATTTCCTGAAAAATCTTCTCCTTTTGGGTTTTCACCCATTTCAGATGCTCCCTTTCTAGTTTGATGCAAGTTTTGAGGCATCATCCATGTTTTTGCAATTTCCACTCATGACCTTGGCCTTCAATCCAAGATGTTTCCCATTGACAAATTTCTTTGTCCTGAATTTTTCATTCTTGTCCAAGGTACAATATTTTTTGAGTTGTAGGAGCTTGACTAGGTATTGTTCCATTGACATGCTCTCTTGTTGTAGTTGCAAGAATTCTTCCTACTTCTAGCCCTTCTAGTTCCAGGCAAGAATGCTACCAACTTACCTCTTTGACTTTACCTTTGACCATAACATAAAAATGTGGAAGCCAATATTCTAAAATAAAATATTTAAATCCAAAATAAAATATCCATTTAAATTATTCAATAAATAAAATAAATAACTAAGCGAAAATATATTTGACTTAATCTAGACTATTCATGTGAAAGCTGGCACATCACGACTGTCTGCATCGCGTATGTCATCACCTAATCATTATCCTTTTCACCTATAGGATCAAAAACATGGTAGACAATTCTCCCATAAACGATGAAGCCCAATATGTAAAGGAATTAAAGAGCAAGGGAAAACCATATATAAAGACAAATAATATATAGTTAGCTTCATAACCTCTTAGTTTACCATTCCTTAATTCTTTCTTACAATAAATCATTTCTTTACTAGCTTTACATTAGTCCATCGGGACAGGATCATCAATTGCATCTCTCATGCACATAATCTTTTGGGTTAAGTATGCTCAAGACCCTTTAACACTTTACTTTGGACCACTTCTTCTTATCTTATTTTTCTTGTTTTTCACTATTTAAAATAATACTATCTTTAATGAACCTTTACTATTATGAAAGTTGTTGACTTTGATCCCTAGCCATTAAGTTTAGTTAGGCCTTAGGGTCTCTCTCCATGATCTAATGTACCTCATAAATTGTGGTCCCCGAAGGAACTCATCAATCCTCTTAAGGACCTTTCATACTTAGAGGAACATACTGTGATTCTAGAAGAACTCATCAATCCTTATAGGGACCCTTCATCCCTGGAGCAATGGATTGTGATTCCTGAAGAAACTCATTAATCCCTGATGTGTAACAATTTAGACATGTTTTCCCTATTATATTCATCTCATTTTCAATGCATTATATTATCATATTCATTAGTTTATCTCTTGTTTGACTTTGTTTTATTTTTATGATTTAGAGCCTACATAATTGGTATGCTCATATATATCAAGGATATGCAGTGGTATAGAGGAAGGAAGCCATCGAATCTGGCTAAATTTGGAGTCAAATAATGTATAATTCAAGAATTTCAGCTTCGATCACAGCCGAGACAAGCAGATCAAAGGCCGTGACATCACCATCGGAAGAAATTACTGTTCAGTCACAGACGACATTTTTTGTCGCGGGTTGTGACACAAGGAAGGAGTTTTCTAAAGCTTCGGTCACTGCCATGATTCTCAGATCATGGGCCATGACAACTTGAGGGAGAAGGCACTATTCGGTTATGGTCGTGATACTTTTATCATGGGTCATGACGCGTTTGGAGTAAATACTAATGTTTGGTCACGGTTGTGATTATCAGATCATGGACCATGATATGGATGAGGCCAATAAATACCGTTCGGTTATGAACGTGACAATTTTTCACGGGACGTGACACAATTCGTGCCCTTCGGTCACCATCGTGACAATCTACAAAAAATATTTAATTTGTAATTTTGAGGCTATTTCAAGTCCTTTTTCGACGGTTGTGATTTTTTTAAAGCTTGATCCTCCCCTCGATGATTCTTATCAAGTCTAGGCCTCTTCTAACCTATAAATAGCCCTCAAAATATCAAAGAGGGAGAAGCGAAGTGGTGTCGGATTCTAGAAATGATCGTCATTAAATGGTGTAAACTTTCTGTAATTATTTATGTTGTTGTAATTCCTTCTCTGATTATTACAAGAGGATGAACTCTCATGTTTGTAATGGATTTTATTTTGGAGTTTTTTAACGTAAAAAAGGAAAACCTAGAAAAACCTAGTTTTTTTGCAAGATCATCTTCTCTCATATTCTTAAGTATATGTCTTGTGTTGCTTATTTTTTTCATGTCTTTTATGATATTATGATTTGTTAGCATCCTAGATAGGAATGATATATTCATGATTTTCATTTGAATGCCTGGATTGATCTTTGAATTATTTTTAGTCAAACCATTGCATATCACATCTAGTAGCATCTTGAAGAGGAATACTGGGTGTGAGTTCTGTGAGATTGACATCATGGAGAGGAACAATAGTCTAGAGTTTACAACTTAATGCATTTCTAATCTTAATAGGTTAGATTGCCATCTTGGAGAGGAACAATATAGTCTATGGATTCGAGAGGACATCAGATCTTAGGTGGACCTTAATCCTCTTAAGAATTGTAAGAATTGAATTTTGATTAATTAAACTAGATTTTTCCTAATTCTTCATCCTAGTCCAGTGCTTGAAGACATCATTCAGATGCTACTTGATCACATCATTATCATTCATTTTATTTTCATTTCTTCAAAATCATATCTTATCAAACTCAATGTACTCCTCTTATTAGTTTAGAGAATTCATCTTAAGGTAGCAATTTCCTCATAGGATCGATACTTAACTCACCGTTGAACTATTACTTATATGATTAGTGCACTTGTCAGCGAGATTTTTCTACATATCTAGCACACATCAAGTTTTTGGCGCCATTGCCGAGAATCTTTGTTTTATCCTATTTTGCTTTCATTAAACCATTTGAGAGTTATTTATTTTTCGTTGTGCAAATTTACATAAACCCTTATGAACTTTTCAAGCAAATCGCAAGAACAAGGAGGCATACACTCTTGAAAAGCAACCTCAAGGCAACCCGATCATGAGTTGCGAATTCAGGAGCCGAGTTTTACAATTTGGTCGGAGATCAAAAGAACAATCTAGAGATTAAGAAGAACAAAAATAGCCGAAGAACAAGGAAGAGCTATTGCACCACCTGCTGAGTTGACTATGAGGGATTATGTTTCCTGTAAATGCAAGAATGCCGAGTCCAGCCTCCCAACAATCACAACAAATAATTGTGAGATCAACGCCTCTAGTGTGAAGATGGTCCAAGCCAATCAATTTGGGGGGAGTGCTAAATGATAACCCATACACTCACCTGGATAACTTTATCAGAATATGCAATACCATCAAGTACAACCACGCTTCTGAGGACGTAGTAACGCTGAGGTTGTTTCCCTTTTCTTTGTGGGACAAGGCGTTGACATGGTTAAGCACTTTGCCCACTGGAGCCATCACCACTTGGGAGCAATTTATAGAGAAGTTTATTTCAAAGTTCTGCCCACCTCAGAAAGTTCCTATGATGAGGTACGAATTAAGAGCCTTCAAATAGGTTGATGATGAGACCCTATATGAGGCTTGAGAAAGATATAAAGAGGTGTTGGCGAAGATCCCAGACAACGTGACTCCTACATGGCAGATTCTGGAGGACTTTTACAATGGTCTTTTCTAGGAGGACAAGAACAAGCTGGACTCTTCTGCTGGAGGTTCAATCTTGGGAAAGAAAAGCTCTCAGGAGATTTATGAAATGATCAAAGATGTAGCCCTTAACTCCTGGCAAACAAAGAGATCAAGGGGTGCCAAGAGCAAAGTTGTGAACAAAGTTGAAGTATGTGCAAATGATGAAATTGTGGCTCAGCTGGAGTCACTCAATAAGAAGCTTAAGCTGCTTATGACTCGGGGTCTTCAATCTTGTGAGCTTTGTGGAGAGGGTCATTCCTACAATGAATGCCCTCATGAAAATACAACTGCTGATGCAACTGAAGTTGAGAATGCCAATTTTATGGTTGGATCCTTGCCCAAGAACAATAACCCCTCCATTAACAACTACAACCTTGGGTGGAGAAATATTCCATACTTGGAATTGGGGGCAAGGAAATAGGTTCAACCCTCAAGCACATAGTCCTCAACGACCATGTGATTAGCCAAAGAGCAACCTGACGGGACCAACTGACAAAGTTTATGGATACTATGGAGCTGAAGGTGGTGAATCATGATGCATCAATCCACAATTTGGAGGTGCACATTAATCAGCTAGTTAACAACGTTATAGAACAAGCCCCAGGATCTTGACTAAGCGATACACACAATAATCCTGAAGGAGAACTAACGTACTCACTACAAGGAGCGGCAAGCAGCTTGAAAACTCGAATTATCCTGAAGATCACCCAACTGAAGAGCCTGAAATTCAAACAGGAGGCTGAAGAGATAGTGAATATCATCCCCCTAGAGGTTAAAAAAGATACAGGGACGAAAACATTTAAAATACAAAAAGACAAGGGTAGAGCTTTACTTTACCATAAAAAATATAGAAATGAACAATTGGATAAGCAATTTTCAAGTAACTGGAAATTTTCAAGCAGTTACAGATAAACATATCTTTTCATGAAGCTCTGAGATAAATGCCTAACTATGCAAAATTCATGGAAGAAGCATTGTCCAGCAAGAGAAAGATTGATGAAGCAAACTTAGTAAAGCTGACTCCTCAGTGTTGTGCGATACGGAAAAGCGACTTGCCCCAGAAAATGAAGGACCCTGGGAGTTTCACTATCCCATGCACCATAGGGGACTTCCACTGCTCTAAGACATTGTGTGACTTAGGAGAAGACATCAATCTATGCCGTATTCAATATTTCTCAAGCTGGGGTATGGAGATCCCAAGGAGTCAAGAGTATTGCTGCAAATGGCAGACCAATATATGAAGAAGCCCAAAGGGATTTGTTGAGGATGTTCTGGTCAAGGTGGACAAATTTGTATTACGAACTGACTTCATAGTCATGAATATGGATGATAATCAATATGCTCCCATTATCCTGGGCAGATCCTTTCAAGCCACATGACACACTATCATCGATGTACAACAGTATAAGTTGATTCCCAAGGTCAACAATGAAGACTTAAGCTTCGATATGGCCCGTTCACTGAAGCAACCTACAGATCTTTCCCCATGTTTTGCCATTGATATTTTTGAAGATGATCACTCATATATGCTGGATGAACTCATCGCTGATATTGGCAAGAGAGGCAGATTCTGAAGACCCTGAAATGGATCTAGAATAAGAAGATAATGAAGATTTTCAACCAGCAGGAAGCAAAGATGTTCCAACATTAGAGCTGAAAGATCTACCACCTCGTCTTAAGTATTCCTTTCTTGAAAATAAATCATATCCTATTATTGCGTCTTCTGTCTTGACAGATGAGACGGAGAGAAAGCTGATTGAAGGAATTGCTTGGTCAGTCTAAGATATTAATGGAATTTCTCCCTAAATATGTATGTGACAAGTGTCCCGCAAGCGCACGAGGCCTTGTTGTAGTAATAAAATATTGTTCCCACAAAGAAGCGACCAAGTACTAGAATTATAGTTCTCAAATAGTTATCTAGATGATTAGTGTTAGGACAAAATATTCTAGTGTGACGACCAACCCCCACATAGTCGACCGTTAGCCGTCATGAGGGGGTAAAATAGACATAACACTATATAGAGTTCAAATATTTGAACATTGTGGAAAACATGATAAGGAAATAAGAATATGATAAGGAAAATAAACTAACTTCCGAAATTGCCAAAAAATTTTGCAGCATCTCGACATAAAACGGATAAATGACAAAAATGCCCATGTATACAATAGTTTATATAAACTGAATATAAACATAAAAGGGATAACTACCGATAAAAATATAATGTCTGTGATCACAGGAGCACGATGACTCAACAACAATTTACGAATATGAGGAACATTGATCCTCGGAAATTCACAAGTGGGATATAATCAAAACCTCAAATCCGAATGGTCAAAACGGATGAATAATAAGAGACAAATGAAAAGTTAGGAACTTACAATTTTCCTACTCATAGGTAAATGCTATAAGAAAAGATAATTGGACTACTCTAGTCCGTCGACCTCACACGTGCAAAAACCCCAACCCATGCACATCACATAGCATATCTAGCAGTCATCACCTGCAAAATGGGAAGAGAGGGATGAGCATAAAGATGGCTCAGCGAGTGGAGGGAACACAATATCGAAAACCAAGAAAACCAAAGCCCACGATGCAATATGGTAAAATGGCGATAAAACCATGGAATGAATGCCATATAAAACATTTGTTCTTCTAGCTACAAATGGAAGTAGGCTATAGAAAGAAAATCCTCACTAAGCTCATATGGCCAGTACGAGTCCTATATAAGTTGTTGTACGGACTGAGGCTTGCCATAACATAACCGGACTCAGTACCTCTCCGGCGTCGTCCACCTGGGATGCAATAGTATGCTAGGATTTGTGCCGTTTATGAAATGGACTTTATTTGCCGCACCTACTCGGAGTTGATCATTCTCCGATGCTATGCAAAATCTCGCCACGAGGCGGTTTTTATAATGTCATGTAATATATGTATCAATGAACATGCATTTCATAAAAGAGCATCAAGTAAGAGATATTAATCTACGGAGAATCATCAAATCCCATAAAAACTCGAGAATCCAAGACAACATCGCAAAAACATCGATAAGTCCATACAAGGAGACAAGTGCCATCATTTTCATGATCTAAGCATGAGTTACTTATCACTTTCATATTAGAAACTTCTAACTATGACTTACCACTTTTATATTAGAAACTTCTAATTATGACTCACCACGTACAATGTGGAGTGATACTATGCGTCCGTGGATCCCATGAGCTGTAACTCTCAAGAAATGCGATTGTGCGCTACATATCAAATTATTTGAGAGTTACACACATATATATGTTTTTATTTATAAAAATAAGCACAAGTTCACATATGACTCATAAGTCGACTCACCGCGTGTGAATCACAATGGAGCCGCAAACACCTCGAGTTCGAACATGAAAACCTTGAGTAACCAATGAAATCCCTACACACAACAATCACACATATTACCATTCTTATCAACCTCATATCAGCCCTAGAACATATGATTAATAAACCATAAAAGCTCACTGTGTGCAGCCCGAACTCAAGCTAATCCCTAATTGACTTTGGCCACATCACGTACTCAAAACTGAAAGAAAACAACGCATGTACAGTTTGGAATCAACAAGCATATGAAGTCAAATTTATTTGTAGTAACTAATCTAAATTTCCTACAACTCACCTCAAACAACTCACAGCATGTCAAAATCCGATGTGTCGTGTGAGCATCGACTCAAATATGAAATCTGCACATGTACACGTGTACACATTGAAATCAGCAAGCATTTAAATCCTAATTAACAGCTATAACCATTCTATACACCCTCTAACTCATCTCAAACAACTCTAGAACACCACAGAATCCGAAGGCTCTGCAGGTCCGACAATGTGTATAACGGGCAGCAAGGGAAACCGAGAGTTAAAAGAGTATGCTGCCTTCTCAAGTCGTCTCTCTTCCGGCTCCAAAAACTGCCATAAACTAAAGGAGTAAAAAATTGCATAATCCAAATCAGATTCACGGTTCGGGTGTTGAGGTACTCACCGCGAGGAGAAAAGAATCAAGAATGACGTCGTCGACTCGTGGAGGCGAATACCAAATCCGTGAAACTGCAACACTGAAACATCGTCGAAGAAGACATCAAATGTATCAAATCCAGCGCAAGGAACAACTCAACACATGTATTAACTCTCCGTGAAGTGACCAGCTGCGAATCACATCTGAAATCACCGGATTTCTCCCTCCATTCACCGGTGTTTTCCTCTGTTTGCAGGCTGCCCACACGCGAAAAACCGAATCAGACTTTGCCATGCTGTTCACATTCCCAAGAAGGTCACAAACATACCTGTTGATGGTCCGCGGCTGCCGTTAACCACGCCATCGACTGTGCCCTGGCTGCTGCTCGCCGTACGTGGAAGAGACAAACAGGAGATGGGAAACAAGGCCAGCACTATAGCAAATCTGGTGGGAGAGAAGAGAGGGTTTTATAACATCTCCTGGACACGTGTCGAAATCACAGTGGCTGATCAAAACAAATTCTTATTATTTGATTTATTTTATTTCTGCCCTGCAAAATGATGTAAAGGGCCTCATTAGTTTGTAAAGATTTCTAAAATGCCCCTATGGGCTTTTGATCTTTGATGGGTTGTTTCAACACTACACCCATTTTAAAAATTTCGTCCTCGAAATTAATACTAACTTGAAAGATCAGAATAGGTGAGGATGACTCCTCCTCGTGTCCTCCTCTAACTTCCATGTAGCGTATCTCCTTGTATGATTCTTCCAAAGAACTTTGACCTTGAGGATCTATTGTCTGCGCAACTGACGTATCTCTCGGACCATGATACATCTGGGCTCCTCATGATAAGTGAGATCCTGACGTGCCTCCACAGGCTGCTCCTCTACATGCTGGTCATCTCTCAACAAATTGTTCTGGAGCATGGAAATGTGGAAGACATTATAAATCCGAGCCAAAGATGGTGGTAGAGCTAACCGATATGCCACTAGACCTACTCGCTAAATCACCTCATAAGGTCCATTATACCGAGGACTCATCTTCCCTTTCTTGCCAAATCTCAAGATTCCTTTCCAAGGGGAAATCTTGAGGAAGACCCTGTCACCAATCGCTAACTCTCTCTCACGACATGATCTATCAGCTAGAAGCTTCTGTCTGTCCTGTGCAGCCTTGATCCTCCTTCGGATCAGCTCTACCTGCTCAATTGTCTCCTGAATCAGCTCAGGCTCTATCAGTTGCCTGGTGCCCTCAACATCCCAACATATAGGAGTCCGACATCTCCTACCATAGAGCGCCTCATACGGTGCCATACCTATTCTGGACTGATAGCTGTTATTATATGCAAACTCTGCCAACGACAACCTATCTTCCCAACTGTCACTGAAGTCTATAGCACTCGCTCTAAGCATATCCTCAAGAATTTGGATGGTCCTCTCGGCTTGTCCATCTGTCTTGGGTGAAAGGAAATACTAAAGCTCAATCTGGTCCCCAAGGACTGGTGCACATGTCTCCAAAATGTGGAAGTGAACCTAGGATCTCTGTCTGATACAATCGATATGGGAACTCCATGCAATCATACAATCTCATCAATGAACAATCTCGCCAATCTCTCCAAATAATACGTGACCCTAATCGGCAAGAAATGAGCTGATTTGGTCAGCCTATCTACAATGACCCAAATGGCGTTATGTCCCCTCCGTGTGATCGAAAACCCTGTCACAAAATCCATATTGATGTGCTCCCACTTCCATTCAGGAATCGGCAAATGAACCAACTTTCTGATGGGACTCTGATTCTCTGCCTGCACCGGCTGGCATATAGGGCAATGGGCAATAAAGTCATCTACGTTCGCTGTCATCCGAGGCTAATAATAAGACTCATGAAGATTTCTGTACATCTTCGTGCATCCAGGATGTAACTCATATGCAGCGTTATGGCTCTCCTCCATAATCTCCTGTCTCAAGTCATAAGCACGAGGTACATACATCTTGTCCTGTAACATCAAGGAGCCATCCTCTAGTTGTCGGTACTTCTCACCAGTACCTACTCTCAATCGATCCAACAACATGAGAGTACCGACATCCACCCTCTAGGCTTCTCGGATCCTATCCAACAACATGGGCCTAACTCTGAGCTACACAACAGACCTCCATGACTGTCAATTCTGAGGTTGAAAATCAACCTCGAAAGCTCCTGAATAGGAGAAGTCCTACCGATGTCCTCCCATGTAACACTATCCCTGAACTTACGGCTCAATGCATCAACAACTACGTTTGCCTTGCCTGGGTGATACTCCAAGGTCAAATCGTAGTCTGTGATGAACTCCATCCATCGTCGCTATCTCTGATTCAGCTCCTTCTGAGTATGTATATATCTCAAGGTTTTGTGGTCAGTAAAAATCTGCACGTGCTCGCCATACAGGTAATGCCTTCGTATCTTCAATGCGAAGACTATGGCTGCCAACTCCAAATCATGAGTAGATAGTTCACCTCATACGGCTTCAACTTGCGTGACGCATAGGCAACTACCTTCCCATGCTGCATCAACACACATCCAAGACCCTGTCGTGAAGCATCACTATATACCACAAAACTCTCTACCCTCAGGTAAGGTCAGAATCGAAGAAGATATGAATCGACTCTTCAACTCCTGAAAGCTGCGCTCACATGCATCTGTCCAAAAAAACTTGGCATTTTTCCTCAGCAGCTGTGTCAGGGGTCCTGCTATAGTGGAAAAGCCCCATACAAATCTCCTGTAATACCCGACAAGTCCAAGGAAACTGCGAATCTCCTTGGCATTCCTTGGGGCCTCCCATTTGACGATGTACTCTATCTTGGATGGATCAACAAGCACACCATCCGCAGATATCACACGTCCCAAAAACACAACTCGATCTATCCAAAACTCGTACTTCAAAAATTTAGCATAAAGCTGATTCTTTTGAAGTGTCTCAAGACCTGCTCGCAAGTGCCTCTCATGGTCCTCAGTACTAGGAGAATAGATGAGTATGTCATCAATAAAGGCTATGACAAACACATCAAGATACTCTCTGAACACTCTGTTCATCAAGTCCATGAACGCAATAGGTGCATTCGTTAGTCCAACTAGCATCACCAAGAACTCATAGTGGCCATATCTGGTGCAAATGATGTCTTCCTCATATCATCCTCCCTGATCCGCAACTGATGGTAGCCGGATCGCAAATCTATCTTCGAAAACATATTCGCACCTCTCAATTGATCAAACCGATCATCAATCCTTTGGAGAGGGTACTTATTCTTAATCGTGACCTTGTTCAACTGCCGATAGTCAATACACATCCGCATCGAACCCTCCTTCTTTTTCATGAATAGTATCGGCGCTCCCCAAGGTGACACACTAGGTCTAATATACCCCAAATCCAATAGCTCCTGCAACTGTTTCTTCAACTCCTCCAATTCCACAGGTGCCATCCTGTATGGTGGAATGGAGATAGAAGTGGTCCATGGAATAAGCTCGATCTCAAAATCAATCTCTCTCCTCGGAGGTAAACCTGGTAAAGTCTCGGGAAACACATCTGGAAACTCCCGAACTACAGGTAAATCCTCTAGCGCTGGCGGCTGTCTATTGAGATCATGGATGTGCGCCAAATATGCCTCACACCCATCGAGCAACATCCTCCTCGCTATCATAGTCGTAATGACATAAGGGGGTAATCTACGTCGGTCTCCCTGGAATGTCACCTCCTCCCCGGAAGGCAACTTCAGTTTGACCTTCTTCTCATGACAAATCATGGTTGCTCGATAGGTGGACAACCAATCCATCCCCAAAATCACGTCAAATCCATGAATATCAATCACAATCAGATCAGCAACAAACTTTGTGTCACAAACCACCAATGTACACCTCCTAAGCATCTGGCTACTCGACAAAGTATCCCTACAAGGCAAATACACAACAATAGCAGAAGTCAAGGTAGAAAAATGTGCAGACAAGGATGACGTACATGCACATGATACAAAGGAATAGGAAGCTCCAGGATCAAATAAAACAGAAACACATCTGTGAGCAAGAAGAATTGAACCTGTGACTACCTCCGGACTGGCGGCAACCTCATCTTTGGTCATAGCATAAGCTCTCGGCATCCCAACTATGGGTCCACCCGAATGTCCTGTAACTCCATTCTCCTTGTTCTGTGAGGTACTGGCGACACCCTTACCACCAGCACCAGTAGTGACCTGATGAGGCGCGACAGCAGCCTGAGGTTTGCCTCGTGCAATAGTAGCCTGGGTAGGACACTCCGATCTCTTATGTCCCTTCTCCCCACGGGCATAACAAGTCAGAATAGCTCATGCTCTACACTCCCCCGGGTAGTACCTACCACATCTCCGACATGGATCCCTAGCACTACCGTGGTCTCCTGCGCGTCGCACTATACCTAGTCCAGGTAACCAACGTAGTGGTCGCGGCTGCATGTCATGCCTACCCCTATTGGGGTTAGGAGTTTGATGCCCCTTGCCCGGAGGCCTCTTCCCACTCTTATTGGCAACACACCTGTGCTCCTCGATCAAGCACTCTGCCTTCATCACGGCATTCTTGGCATCAGCGTACGTAGGGTACTCAACTACACCCATCTGGTCACGGATACAGAAGGCTAGCTTCTCCGTGTAAGCTATCTTCTTATACTCGTCTGACTGTGCCATGCCGGTGATATAAGCACACAAACTCTCAAACTTGGCGGTAAACACCGCCACAAAATCGTCGCCCTGACGCAGATGATAGAAGTCTCTTTTTTGCGACTGACGATGAGTCACAGGGATAAAACAACTCAAGAAATCCTTCCTAAAGTCAGTCCAGGACCATGTTGTGTCACGACTCTCGGATCTCTCATCCCACTAGTTCAGTGCGTTATCTGTCAGCAGAAACTCAACGGACAATATCTTCTTGGTATCTCAGGTTCATCATTCTGAAGATACGGTTTAGCCTCTTCATCCACTTCTCAGTAGCTGCGGGGTCCTGCTCGCCCCTAAACTCGTCCAACCCGTTGAGCTTCACCCGGCGGACCAAATTATCCACACTGCCCGGTAGCTCCTCAATATCAGCTGATGATGATGAATCTCGCTCCTCAATAATCGGTGCTGCTCGGGCTCGAGGCCGTGCACTATTGGCAATGTCATCTCCCCCGAGTCCACTCGCTCTAGTGCGGTCTCGCTGACGCGACGATGGAGCCATGCTGCATAAATAAGTAGTGTTAGTTTCTAACTAACACCTAAGCATGCCATAATCAATATCAAAATATACAATAATGTTTTTCACCTAGATAAGTGTCAAGGATAATAATCGCTAAAGACATTAGTGTCCTAGGTTTCCATGTCATCATGTTGCATTCTAAACAAATAGGGTAAACTATGCTACCACATGATATCAATTGCATAAAACATCATATATCAAGGAAATCACATCTGGATTCTACAAATCAACATGCAACATATAGCAATAACATGCTTTCATATAAGGCATGATCAATGCAGCAAGGCACAAAATTATTACACTACCAAAACACTACCCACACTCCGTGAATAGGACCCAATGTCTGGGCTCTGATACCATAACTTGTGACGATCAACCCCGACATAGTCGACCGTTAGCCGTCATGAGGGGTTAAAAAAGACATAACACTATATATAGTTCAAATATTTTAATGTTTTGGAAAACATGATAAGGAAATAAGAACATGATAAGGAAAATAAACTAACTTCCAATATTGCCAAAAATTTTGGCAGCATCTCGACGTAAAACGTATAAATGGCAAAAATTCCCATATATACAACAATTTATATAAACTGAATATAAACATAAAAGGGATAACTACCCATAAAAATATAATGTCTGTGATCACAGGAACACGATGGCTCAACAATAGTATACGAATATGAGGAACAATGATCCTCGGAAATCCACAAGTTGAATATAATCAAAACCACAAATCCGAATAGCAAAAATGGATGAATAACAAGAGACAAATGAAACGTTAGGAACTATACAAGTGGCCTACTCATACGTAAATGCTATAAGAAAAGATAACTAGACTACTCTAGTCCGTTGACCTCACACATGCGCAAACCCCAACCCATGCACATCACATAGCATATCTAACAATCGTCACCTCCAAAATGGGAAGAGAGGGGTGAGCATAAAGATGACTCAGTGAGTGGAGGGAACACAATATCGAAAACCAAGAAAATCAAAGCCCACGATGCATTACGGTAAAACGATGATAAAACCATGCAACGACTGCCATGTAAAACAATTGTCCTTCTAGCTACAAAAGGAAGTAGGCTATAGAAGGAAAATTCTCACTAAGGTCGTATGGCCAGTACGTGTCCTATGTAAGTTGTTGTGCGAAATGAGGCTTGCCATAACATAACTGGACTCAGTACCTCTCCGACGGCGTCCACCTTGGGATGCAATAGTATGATAGGATTTGTGCCGTTTATGAAATGGACTTTATTTGACGCACCTACTCGGAGTTGATCATTCTCCGTTGCTATGCAAAATCTCGCCACGAAGCGGTTTTTATCATGTCATGTCATATGTGTATGAATGCACATGTATTTCATAAAAGAGCATCAAGTAACAAATACTAGTCTAGGGAGAATCATCAAATCCCATAAAAACTCGAGAATCCAAGAAAACATCGCAAAAACAACGATAAGTCCATACAAGGAGACAAGTGCCATCATTTTCATGAATCTAAGCACGAGTTAGTTAATTAAAGCATGGACACAATCATTCATTTAATATGATGCAGAACATACACATGGATGCAATAATCCATCCCGAAAAGGCGTCTTACCTCGGCATAAGACTATAGACTGCTACTAGAGCATACTTACTATTATTGTGATTTGTGATAATTCCACTCACCTCGATATCGCGTGGCCTCCTAAAATCCAATGCGTCCGAGTCCAAATCAATCACGACAAGAACCTAACCATAAGTTTCATAAATGCTTTATTAAACTCATTTCCGATAGTCTACGACTTGAAATGATACTCGTGTCAAATTTTATTCTAACTATGAGATACTTTCCTATTTACTTGTTATTTTCCTTTAATAACTCAAATTGATCATGACTAACTATTTATTATGACTAATGAGTGATTGTGTGACTAAGTATCCTATTCTACTTACTTTTCTCAATTTAACATTAACCTATACTAATCCTATCAACTTTTCATAATATTCATTTTAGAGTCTAATTCTTATCATGCTTATCATATCGACTAAATTAATACGTTATAAAATCCCTAACTATGTATCACATTTAAATCTACTACACTATTCTAAGCACCAACTTTTATATCGAAACTTCTAACTATGACTTATCACTTTCATATTAGAAACTTCTAACTATGACTTACCACTTTTATATTAGAAACTTCTAATTATGACCCACCACGTACATTGTGGAGTGATACTGTGTCTGTGGATCCCATGAGCTCTAACTCTTAAGAAATGTGATTGCGCGCTACATATCAAATAATTTGAGAGTTACACACATACATATGTGTTTATTTATAAAAATCAGCACAAGTTCACATATGACTCATAAGTCGACTCACCGCGTGTGAAT
>LTAE01003932.1:4657-34733 GCA_001647135.1 Pontederia paniculata | reverse complement strand
GAACAATTAATAATAATAATCTATCAATCACCATTATTTTGAATAAGCAATAATATTCTAAACATACAATAAATAGTATTTCATATTATATCTAATTATTAGTAGATATTATTATATTTTTATAACTTATATAATACTAGTTGTACTCTATATATATTATAAATTATCAAAATAATATTATTTTAATAAAATCCGGTTCAATCCGGTTGAACCCGATTGAACCGATCCAACCGCGACCCAGTTGGACGTCCGGTTCGATCTCCGGTCCGGTTATGAAAACATTGGTTAAGGGATGTGTGGAGCATGTTTTGCTCCAGACGTATACTCTTAGCTTTTGGAATCATAAGCATGCTAAAAAAGTGGCTTGACTATTGCCACCTTTTAGTCCTTTACTGTACTTTTTTTCTATTCTTTGTGTTTCTTTTAGTTGGTGAGCCTTTTCGATAATAAAGATATGAGAATTAGCAGCCAACCACCTTTTAGCAGATAATTAGAATTTTAAAAGTTAATGGTTCAAGTTAGAGCCACTTGATAGTCTTGTTTTTTTTAGTGAAATTATAATGAATTCCTACAATTTAAGGATGAACCTTACATCTTTATAAGTAGCATAATTCTTATATTTTAAAAAATCAAATACATGGAGCTTATTATTATTAAAATATTAAAATGCTAACAATGTTATGATGAAAATATTGATCACCTTTTCCAAACTCCAAAAGGACCCAAACCATCCAAGACCTCTTCCAATTTGTGTCCGAGGCCCACAATTGTGGCATCCATTCACATGGCCAGAAGGCATCACATTTTGATGTGAACCATGAAAATTGTTCATTTCTGTTATATCAATCTATGAATCTCCGGAAACATTGCAATTTAACAAAAAAAAATTAACTCTTGTTTAGTCTGCTATAGGAGTTGCTCATGCCTCTATTTTCCTCTATTAAGTTTAAGGACATTCCTTTATATCTTATATTTGACATGACAGAATATTAATAATTAAATGTTTGGGAGTGATAAAATCAAGATAAAAATTAGAGGAGTCAAAATATATAAAAAATATTAAAATTTAGAAAGAGTCAAAATATATAAAAATAATTATTAATAAGACTATATTAATGATAATTAAATTTGGGATATTAAGATTTCGTCAGATTCATATATCCTCTTATATTCTATTATTTTTAATATTTATTTTATTTAAACTATAAGTTATTATGTATAAATATTGTAACCCGAAAAATTGAGAGTGTGGGTTAGTAACCACCCACTTGAAACTGTTGATCTTATTTTCTGCTACATCTGTCATCTTTATTCCATTTATGATAATATTTTTATCACACAGTGCATGTCATTAAAAAAAATCAAGCTACTAAATCTAATTCGATACATACAATAGAACTATAATCTTATTTATATCGTGCTTGCCACAAAGCTAACTTTATCGATATTAATTATGCATTTTAAATTTCGTGTATGATTGCCCAATGATAAACATTAAAATTTCTTAGAATTTATTTGGTTGAAGGTGAAAGGAGGATAAAGGAGGAAAAGAAAAAATGAGATTAATAGTTTAATTTTGTTTGATTGTATTTTTAATAGAGGGAATGGAGAAGAAATGTCTCCTCCATTTATCTTTAAGAATTCATTTTTTCTTTCAACTTCAAATTGGGATGGAAAGAAGAAGAAAAAAAATATTTAAATATAATTTTTAATTTTGACCATATGCAACTAACTATATAAATACAAATCTTAAAATATGTTCATCCAATAAAAAATTATAATTTTCTTTCCCCTTATCCAAACAAGGTTAACACTTTTACCTTATTTCTCTTCCGTTACTTTTTCTTAGTTTTCCTTCCCCTCCATTATCTTCCCTTTCCCTTAATCATCCTGAAATTAAACATATTCTTAGGGGACGTTTGGTATGAGATAATGAAGATAGATTATCGACTATTTAATTTAAAATTCTCAAGATCCACTATATTATCACGTTTGGCTACAACATATTATCGATAATTTTTATTTCTCTAGTAATCTAAATTATCATATCAGTGGTAATGAAGATAGTACTCATGGGAGGTGTAGATTATCAGCAAGATGACATGCATTTTAACAAAATTATCTCTTCAACCAAACTTAAAAAAATATTTATATTTTATTACGAAATAATAATGTTCAATATTATCTTCTAATTTTTTTAATTATTTTATGAATACTTGATAATATAAACTCATATTTTGACCTAATTCAATTTTTTTATTTTTTTTTATTTTTATTTTTTTAATTTAATAATTTTGAAGAGTATTTTAGTAATTTTTTAATTTATGATTTAAATTATAATTTATGCTATTGCTACTTACCAAACACTATGATATAATATTATCAATAATTTTTAAAATAATAATCTATTTTAATAATAATTTAAATTATTGATTAATAAAAATTAAGAATGCGTCAAATGATCTTTTAATTTCGAGTTAGAGAGTCATGCATGTTTGTGATTCAAATTCATCCAAGACCAACATGAAGTTAAAAAACATGAAAATTGAAAGCTTGAATGAAAAAAGAAAAATAGAAAGAGACGAATACAAACACATACAAAAGATACATATTTATGTGATTTAAATATATTCTTTTAGTGTCTATAGTGGTCGTCGAGATAATTTTACTATCTTTTATATAAAAATGATACAGTACATGGTAAACCTAATTTTATAAATAAGGTACAACAAAAATTCTTTGGCTGCATGCACCGTGGACATGTTTTTCTATAATTTCCTCTCATTAAATTTTAAATATATTTTACAAAATTAAACAATATAAGTTACCAGATGAATAGGTATAAATTGCACTATATACATATTATTTTTATATAAAGTCTACAACGTATCATTGATTAGCTCAATAGCTTGACTCGACTTTTGGCCTATTTGAACTGTGCACATGTTTTATATTCTTTGGAGAATTGATCAAATTTATATAAAGGGTTATATTATACGAAAAAAATATAAGACTTTTCTATTTATTACAAATTTAATAAAAAATATTTTTATTTAAAGAAATCATAAACTTTTAAACTGATTACAAATTTAACTTATCATTATAACTTTATTGAGAAAAATATTAAATTAATATTTGTACATCTAAAAGACAATATTACAATTTTTAAATTCAAAAAATTTATATTTTATTCTTTTATTTCATGCTACTCTTATGATATTTAAAATCAATTAAAAAATATTAGGTTATATATCTAAAATGATATTAATATTCAACTTATTGATTACTAAAATATAAGTTACTGATATATTATTAAATTACATGCATGCCAATATTTATTTAAGATTCTTTTATAAATTATGCATAACTAATTTAATAAGTTGTTTTTTTATAAAAAAATCAAATAAATTTAATAGAATTTTGTTTTATAACATTTATCCCTTCACATAAAAACCGTCATAAATTGACTAAGCAGCAAAGAGAGAATTCAAAGATTTTTTTTTTCTAAAAAAAATCCCAACTCTCGAGAGAGATCAAAACTTGTCTGCTTGCATCTGATGACCAAATCCAAATGTCAAAAGCAGAGCTCCAGAGGTTGAGCCACCTGTCGATGCAGAGCTCAAACACCATTACCTCAAAAATTTAATCTTTTCCTTCACTTCACTTTTCTTTTCCTCCCATTTTTTGCTGTAATTTTCTCTGTAAGTTTAATCTCCATGCACATGCAAGTTACAGTCACTTTTCCTTTTCTTTGCAAGCTGTGTGCTTGACATCATAACACACCCCAAAGTGCCTTTTCCCACCTCCATCCATCATTGCATTCATATCTCACCATTTGTTGTCCCTTCATTTCTCCCTCCTCTCCTTCTCCTTGCACTGCCACCTTTCTTTGACGGACCTGGTCGACTGCCTGAGCTTCGTGCAAGATGGGAGCAACGAGACGAAGCCGATGAAAAGCTGCTGCTCGGGGCTCAAGACGGTGGTCAAGGCGCATGTGGCCTGCCTGTGCGACGCGTTCAAGCAGGGCGCAGACTTCGGCGTGAACATGACCAAGGCCCTCACACTGCCTTCCGCCTGCGGGGTCTCCACGCCTTCCATTAGCAACTGCGGAAGTGAGTAGCCTGTTCCTTTCTCTCACTTCTGATCTCTGAAGGCTCTGAATCCATCAGAACAAGAGAAGAAGAAGAAGGAAAAAAAAAACTGAACTGATGGTTTTAATTTGCATTTTACAGGTATTGCTGCTGTGCCTGCTGCAGCTCCTGGTAAGTTGTTCATAACTGAACATGCATTCAGATACATATCTGCATGATTTCTCATGTTTTATCCTCTATATAAATATGGCAATTACTCCCCACAGTTTCAGCATTAAGATGTTCTAAACTTGTCAGAGAACACTTTGCAGAACAAAGAGCAACTTACTACTGTTACTTAACTCAATTGGCACAATTTGAAAGAGAAAAAAAATGAATGCATCATTTTTCAGCTGGAAGTGGCTGTTCTGTTTTCAATTTTCTTTCTTTCTTATGAAGCAATGCATAATTTTTTTTCTTCATGTTTTCTGCAGTTTTTTGCCAAAAAATTGTTTGTTTGCTAATAATGTTTGGGACCTCTTTTTTCCTTGAAGATGCACCATATTTCAAGGACCTTTCCCACTTATTCTTTTATTTCAACGGGACAAAAAAAAGTTGTCCATATTAGCCATGAAAACTTTGGTCACAAGTCCACAGTTTTGTTTACTCTTAAATATCTGAATAAGTTTAAGAAAAATAAAAAAAATAATTATAAAAATTTGGAGATGCGGGGTATCGATCCCCGCACCTCTCGCATGCTAAGCGAGCGCTCTACCATCTGAGCTACATCCCCAAGATGCATTGCCTGCTCCATAGTTAATATTTCTCATTATATATTTGTTGTAGACTATAAATTTACATATGTTCTATATATTACTAAAGACTTACCAGTTGGCATTGAGTGATTTAATATGGCACTTATCTTTCAGAAAGATCAAGACAAAAAAAAAATGCTGACCCTCTGAGTTAAATATTAGTACTTGTATTTCCAGTATCACATTGGGCATGCAATCTGATAACTTTGGTTGAACTGATTTAACTAATAGCATGCATGTGACCGTCTCTTAACTCGAAGAATGCTTTAAAGAAATTTGAATGCAGAAGTTATGGCATACATTGGTGATAGTTTGCATGCCTGAGTTGCTTGTGAATATATAATTATATGGCTAAGCATTTGGTGTTATGTTGCAGTCATGTCTCCCTCAGCCGGCGGCCCTACTTCGGCCACGGTCGGAGGAGTCCCATCTCCAACCCCGGGGGCAAGCGCCGCAGCCAACTGGATCCCATCATCCTCACACTTTGCTAGTGTGGCTTTTGCTCTGTGCTTTTATTACTGGCTTTAGGAGTGTTCTTCTTGTTTCAACCCATCTTGTTGGGAAGGTGAATTAGGGAGGCAGGATTTGCTGCTTACATTTGGTTGTTGGGCTGTATGGATTGACATCTTTCATTTTCAGTCATTTTGGTACTTTGACATTTCAGCATTCCAATTTGTCTTTCAATTCTCTTCTCTTTCTTTCATTCTTTATCATTGTTTACTGTTGTCATAAATATGTGATATTTATCTTAGATGCTGCTGATACTGACACTAACTATATCATATCTTAACTTATCTCAATCTAACGCGGATACTGCCTACTATTTATAGTTTATATACTTGTCTAGATTTGTTGATGTCACAGTAACAGATTACTGTTATATACAAAGTACTAAGTTAACACCTTTGCTAATGTTTACTAGATTTGTAGTAAAATACCTTATTGTACTTGCTGTTCTGATGCTGAACTGTTGTAATGGTTCGAAAATGTGTGGTTCATGCATTTGATAATAATTTTAGTACCGGAATGTTATTGCAACAGATCAAAAATCACATGTTACAAATCACCTGTTGCATCTTATATTCTTGTATGAATAGCTCGATAATTTTTTCAAGGTTACAGAATGAATGGTCGTTGGAGATGCTTAAAAATGACTGAATCATAGCTCTGATTTCTGCACAATGGAAACGACGGCTGTTACGTCGTCTAATTTGCCTCCTGTAAAACCAGGATACCCTGCAATAAAGGCTGCATCAGCAAATGGACTCCCGGCGTACCCTGATCTTCCTACTTCCTGTGCTTTCATCACCAAGTACTCAGCAATCTCCTGAGAATTATGTCATGATCACATCAAGAAAGAAAACATTTACTTGGATCATTGCAGTGACAATTCATGTTTCAGTTCTTACCCTGGGTTTAAGGCTTGCTTCGAGTGATTTGGAAACAACCGCAGCTACTTCATGTTCATATAGATTGTCGAATAGGCCGTCGGTTGCGGCGACGACGACATCCCCTTCGACGAGATCGATTTCATATGTCTGAAGTAACATACATGAAATGTTTAGTGTGATCCCATGATTCCAATGTAAAAGTACAAGTGATGCTTCACACCATTGCACTGGACTACTTACTTCCAGTATCTTTGAAGGGTCGTCTCCCTTCTCAATCTGCAGAGGGAAATTGAATCCGTAAACCATCGGCGTGGACCTTTTGAATACTGCACCGTTCCTTATCACCAAAAATCCAGAGTCGCCAATATTGGCGACATGAAGGATCTGCACCATAAGAGACAGAGAGAGGTTTAGGCTACAGAAGGCATTTTTGTGGTGAGCACAAGAAAAGTTACAGCAATTCTAACCTTGCCGTCAAAATGAGCTACCAAAATTGTTGATGAACCAGGCGAATGTGCATGGGCAGAACTCTTAATGAGCATTTTTGCTGGTTTAGTTTCTTCAGATTGTGAAACAAATATCTTGCAATTTTCCATTAGTTCTTTGGCATACAATCCCGCATTAATTCCTGTAACAGGAGCAGAGAGTTAATTAAGTATAGATGCAAAAGGAAACAAGAGGAATTTTTTGTGCAACTTGCAGGACAGTCATATTTTGGTGACAATGTGGACCCAAGAAGAGACTGCAAATTCAACATCACAAAGGAGATTCCTAACAATTGGAAAGGTACTTGACAATGTAAATGTTGAAACACTGGAAATTTGACATCAGATGATGATGATGTTCGTACAACTTTGTAAATTAACCAAAAAACAAAAAATATTTGTTCACATTAACTGAACTGGAATTATAGAGGGGATGGAGAAATAATAATCCTGACAGGAAAAGAATAGAAAGTAAAGGATAAGAATAAGCGTGATTTATCATTCATACAAATAAAGTAAGCGATTTGATTATAGAAAATTGTTCGAGGAGTAAACCTTCAAGTGACCACTGACCAACTCCATCAGCTACTCCAAACCAGTTTCCACCAGAAATGAAATATGCATCTTCACCACCTGTAAACGCCTGTTATAGTACAAATTAAAATATTAACCTCAAACTGAAAAAGTGTCAGGCAATGTAGCATAGACTCAGGAATTATATTGTGGTTACTTAAAGTCAAAGACTAAGCTCAATTTACAAACTCGCCAGATTTTCGTTTATCATGAAAAACGAATTTAACGAGGTAAAGTTTTTGACAAGTTAAGACTGTAAAACATGCTGGTATGAACAGGGGCATCTTTACAAACAAAATATCATTAGCTGAATCAAATAAGATAATAATTCTCTCAATCAATTAAAGCAGAAAGTTACTCGATTGAAGTTTCTTAGCTTATCTTTAGAGTATTGTTCAAGTACCTTTGCAGGATGTGGCAAGATTGCAGCTCCAGAGGAGAGCACAAGTGTTGTTGGTAAAGGATCCGCCCTGAACATAGAGATTTGTAATCATAGTATCAGAAAGCGTGAATGATAAACTGAAAATTATGATCGTTGTGTGAGAAAGGCTTTCATTGACAAGTATCAATGTACAATTCTTTACGGTTTCCTTGTTTAACTTACTTGTTGATGCCAGCAACTTCTAAACTCTCATCATCCTTAGTAGCTTGTGGCTGTATGTCAAGCAAAACATAAATAACATCAGATATTAACAGTGATCATCCCTCAATTTAAAAAGGATGAAAAGGTTAAACTAGCAAAAATTAGGCTTCTTATAGTTTATAATACTCATTTAAAACGTTAGATTGAATGTTGAAAGTGTACAAGCCAAGCTTTCTCTTTTAGCAAGCACATAAATGATTCCATGGAGTTGTTGCAGGAAACTATGTTTTGATTCTGCAAATTTTGTCTAATGGTTCTATTTTACATGCATCTGCCCAAACCAAACACACAAAGGACAGTAACAATTACTTCTTTGAAGCACAAAAGCATTATCAAGTTTTCACACAATGTAACATGAAAATTGTAAGTCTAAATGAAAAGGTGAAAAATGTGTTTACCTCAAAGGAAATGTCAGAAGAATCTTCCTTGTCTTGATCATCCATGGAAGATGAAGTAGATTCCACTTCATCAGTATCTTCTTCTGATGTACTAGATTCTTCAGAAAACTCAATGTCTTCCATCTGCCCTTCTGTGATCTGGACTTCCTCACATATCAAGACTCCTGTCTCAGTTTCGACGGCCCGGGGCGCACCGACTAGAGCCACTAGTGTTTTCGGTAGCGAGGTAAAGCCGGAATCTTTGTCGGTCGGCGAAACCTCACTTGTTTTCATGCTGTTCACAACATCAACTTGATCATCATCCTCTTCTAGGCTTTTCTCCAGGGCCTCGCCTAATCCACTCTCTGGAGAAGCTTCTGTGGTCTCTGATTCAAGATGTTCAGCATCCTTATTGTCCTGCCGAACACCATCATCTTCTGATCTCTCAACTTGCTCCACTAATCGCTTCTCCGGCAAAACTTCTGTCCTCTCCACTTCCAGATCTTCCGATTTATCCGTCATCTTCATCGCACCGGGACTACTATCCGCTATTCCTCTTGGTTCGTCCATGACCAGAACAGAAACATCTCCTTCTGAGAGCTCTCCACACTTCTCTGAGTAGCTTCGAGGACCCGAATCAGACCCCTCAACCATCTCAAGATTGGTTTTTTCCCGCAGATATCTGATTAAATCTGCCGAAAAACCTCACCAGAAGAGTTCGCGTTCTTCAAATCGTCTGAATCTCCAAACCGGAAGACGACGCTGTCGTCGGAGCACTCTGCAAACGCCACAACCAGAACCACCGTCAAAACCCCGACTCAACGAAGACGCCAACAAGAACAGAAACAATAAGCGAGCCGGCGCGGGCGTTAGAACACGCCACCGTCCGCCGTCGATGCATTACTACAAAGCGGAAAGAAGAGAGAAAAAGTACCGATGGCGGAGAGGAGGTCGGAGGAAGCTCTGACGGGTTCCTGCGGGAGGATTCTGGACCTAGCAGACGTCGGCAACTGCGGATGACCGGAAACGGCGGGTTGGATGTGGAGCGGGCGCCGNGAGAAAAAGTACCGATGGCGGAGAGGAGGTCGGAGGAAGCTCTGACGGGTTCCTGCGGGAGGATTCTGGACCTAGCAGACGTCGGCAACTGCGGATGACCGGAAACGGCGGGTTGGATGTGGAGCGGGCGCCGGCGGCGCTGTCGACGGAGGAGGCGGGAGCTTGTAGGAGGCCGTGGAGAGGCAGAGGTCGATGAGGCCGGCGGCGGTGCTCAAAGGCGACGCTGCATGGCAATAAGGGCCGCGAGTTCGGGCGGTTAAGTTCGGTAAGCTTCGATTGGAGCAGAGAGACAGATGTGTTAAAAGACAGAGAAAGAGGGGGTGAAGATAACGATGAGGGATGGTTGCGGTAACGCCGCTGGCACGTGCGAAGTGAACCGTGATTTTTTTTGGCATTTCGACCAGAAACCACAAAGTGGTCGACGTCCGGTTCTAATCCGGACCGGATAAAAAATTTGCTTTAGGATGAAGTTATTAATCCTGGTTCGCTTTAAACCGGATCGCGGGGATTGACTCGTCTCTGAACCGTGGACCGAACCGGTGGCACGGACAACTAACCAACAAAACCGATTCAGTTCGGGCGGTGACACGTACGAAGTGGGGTTTCTATTGGGTCGTTTTCTCGGGGTCGTCTAAATACGTGGTATCGGGTTGGCACGCTGTCGCGGCGAGGAAAGGATAAGATTCCAGCGTGGCGAATAATTTAATTCTAATAATGAGGTTTTAGTTACGTCATTATTGGAAGAAACTTATCCAAATATCTCTCTTCTAATTGGTGGAGACAGTTGGGCCCCGCAATAAACAAGCCAGCAAAATTAGTATAAATAGTGTACTAGATATGCCTGTTGCAATAAAAAAATAAATAATAAATTATTGTTAATATTGCTAAAATGAATATGAATGGATTATAGTGTTCAAAATATTATGTAAATACTAAATGTACATAAAAAATAGGTGATAAAGTTATTTTTCATTATTACATATAGAAAATAAATAATATAAGGAACGTCCTTGGATTTTGAACTTTATGATTAGAAATAAAATATAATTTAAGTACTATTAAATTATCTTAATTTAAATATTTTAATTTTAATCATATATTTAACATCGAATTATATTTAATTTGTTCTGCGCATTCATTATCCTCCTTTTAAGTATTGATATGTAAATATTAAATTTACATGAAAAAGGTGATAAAATTATTTTTATTATTTTATATAAGAAATATATGAAACATCGTTGTATTTTAAAGTTTTATAATTAAGATTAAGTTTAATTTAAGTATTATTACATTATTTAATTTTAATTTTAATTTAAGACAGGAACGAATTTAATTTCTCTTCGGTCTTATTCTCCTCCATTCCTTTTTCAACCTTTGAAAAGAGAGCACGCAGACGGTGGAATCTTATTAATGGTGGAAAATAAGTGGCACATCGTTACCACATTTCCTTCTTCTTTACGGTGTGTGATGATATCTTGACATTTTATGGGTGAATTCTTCGGCTGAAATGTGTGCAAGTAAAACTTATCAATAGTGTGATGCAGTTTGTACATCCTTCAATTTATAAATAAAAGAAATATCAAATTAACTTATTATAATTATTATTTTTTTATTTTTTCAGATTATGTTTCTCCACCCCCTTTATAATTTAGAAAAAAAATAGAAGATAATGATACCTATATATTACTATTTAAAGGTTTCTTAACCGTTCTCATGAATATCGAAGTTGATATAGGAAAAAAAACTCACCTAGAAAATTATGAACAAAATTATAAATTAATAATTATGTCTACAAATATCCTTGAGAACAATTAAAATAAACTAGTTTAAAATTTTATTTCATTATCTTTTATAATTATAACTCCGCCTATGTTTATAGCCGGTCCCAAGCCCGGATAAAGGAGGAGGGTTGTGTTAGGCCTCGACAGCCAACGTAAAACCTCGTCGAATCTCATGAACATAGATCAACGAGCGCAATGACGTCGTATGATCCATGTAGCCGACCCCACCTAGTGGGATAAGACTTTGTTATTGTTGTTATTGTTGTTGTATCTTTTATAATTATGTTAGTAATTAATAATTTAAATTATGTGATTAAAAGAGATACAAACTAATATTAGTTGATACGAATAATTAACGATTTTATATTTCAGATTAAAAGACGAAGGAGCAATTAGTTTTGAATTCGAATTTTGGATACACTAATTTGATCAAAATTATTTTTGTTGTCACTCATATGAATATTAAATTAATCGATATTAATGAATTATCGCTTAAAAATAAGAAGACACATATATTAAACTCATTAAGTAATCCGTGAGATAACCTTATCTTTCCGCTATCTTTTTGTATGCACTTAATCCGTGAGATAACCTTATCTTTCCGCTATCATTTTGTATGCACTAAATCCCGTTTCGGTGCTCAACCTCAGTCGTTTCGTAGACGATTATGACTCCACACCAAAAGATGTGGACGAAATTAAATAAAGTAATATAATGTGGTGGCCTCGAAATATAGAAAGAAAAAATCATAGTGACGCCACGAGGGTTGGGAGCTATCGAAATTCTTATATGTATATTTTGGTTGCTTGTCAAATTGTTTGGTTAGTAAATATTGCGGCTGTCACGCATGGCCTCATCGACACGGACCACACCACAGTTCGCAATTGTTTAATGCATTCTAATCCATGACCCATTTGGTAGCACCACCAATAGACTCAATGATGAGGTTTGAATCTGTGATCTAAACACACTTTTTTTTTCATTTTTCACAAATCTTTAGATCACGCCTACTTATCAGTGACGACTTAATTATGTGGATCGCCTACCCACATTTACGTCCATATTTTTTGGATGAATCACTAATATTCAAGATTATCACTTGACAAATTTAATTTAAGTGAAAAAATTCTTTTCTATTAAAAATTTATCACCTAATTAATTTAATTTAAGTACATATTTTTTTCTTTAAAAAATATTGAGGTGTGAAAGTTCGAATTCGAAATTATTAATACTTCCAATCAACTTTCATTGCTTTTGCATTTATTCATTTCATATTGCGTTTAAATTTTGTTGTAGGCAAATACCACGCAAAAAACGAATATAAGCGAAAACTTTTCCTCAAATTTGACTCAGATATTTAACCATAAGTTATTGAAGTTCTGGAAAAAAAAGTAATGGAGCAACTTGTTGAATATGACTTTTTGAAATAATAAATAAAACAATAAAATAAAAGCGAAATGAAAAAATTAAGACATAAATTTTTATTATATAAAAATTCTTTGATCGATATCAATAAATATATTCGCTATAAAAAGATTAATCATGAAAAAATATCATAATAAACTCTAACTTTATATTCGTATTTAAAGAATTATTAAATCAGTAGCAAACTTTAAACTTGACCTAAGCTTCTATAGCTTTTTTTTTTCTTATTTTTTCATCTTTCACAATTTCAACCTCGGTGCACCATCTCCCCGTGTTACCTTCATTTCTCCTTTTTTTTTCACATTTTGTCATCAATAAAACTTTTTAAAAGAAAAAGGAAATTGTCTTAAAATTGATCACCTGTTTCCAGAGAGGCAGAGAACAATTTTGTCTACAAAGTGAGGTCTACAATACTAACATGCATGATGCTCATGCATGAGGTCATGGGCCATGGCTTCGAGAAAAAAAGTTCTTGAAGTGCCAAAAAGAACCATCAGCAGCTGTCAAATTGATGAATTTGTCTGCTTCGAATATAATTCTTAGTGGGGTTGTTTGGTTGGGGAATAAGACTTGGATTAAGGTCTTATTCTCCATATTTGAACCAAACACCCATTTTTTGTGTTTGGTGGCCCCCACAACATTAAATGTCTCAAGAATAAAAAAGTAGAGACTATCTAATTCTCTCTTCCTCATGGATTAAGGTTATTCTTATTGGACTAAGGCAAATGGACTAAGTGATGGATTAAAAAAAAAATTAATCCATCTACAGTGCTTTTGAACCAAACAACCCCAGTAGGTGTTGCATGTTTTTTTCTTTGCAGATTCATGATCATAAATGTCTTGCCGACCAGAAAGTTGCAGGATGGCAGCTGATCCAGATGCAATTGCAGGTCATCACATCTAATCATATTGGACCCGTCAATGACTTCCAATAAGGTATTTATTTCCTGTTGCAAGTCTATGCAATTAATCCAACATTGATCAAAGTTGAGATAATTCACTAAGGAGTCATCATATATACATGTATATCCAAAGAACAAGGAATACAAGATTTACAATACAAAATAAAGATGCAAAAAGAAATAAATTGGTATTTATTTTTTGTTTGAGATTATACAATCGTATTCATTCGAATTCATGAAAATCTACTCTGATGACACATTGACTGGCTGAATTTGAAATTCAGGTTATTTCCAGTGTTCCAAAATTTTTCATGTACAATAAAGTATTAAAAAAGTGTAAGATATCTCTAGAAGGATCATCTAGATGATACTCTTCTTTAATCTAGTCATCAAATTTTCAAAAAATTAGAAATTAAAAATTTATGTCGAGTTCTTGTTGATCAAAATTGATGAGCGATAGAGCAATCAAAGAATAAATGAGTTGTGGATTCCACAACAAATCCTTAGAAGGTGCATGTAGTATTTATGGATTAAAAGATGAGATATGATCTTTAGTTGGTAGATGATTAAATAAGACATAAAATCTAGTACAAGGACAACAAATTAGAAAAAAAGTACGTAAATCTTAGGATTCAAATCAAACTTCAAATTATTTAGTTCATCATTGAACTAGAACCATATTGTTAATTCATCTATGTTTGCATTTAATTTCAAATTGTAAAAATGTCCCAAAAGTGTGCTTCAAATATATATTTGAACAACTCCTGGAAACGTTACTCGTACTTAACTATTTTTACTTTAACTTGACTTTTGATCTTTTTTATGGTCAACATCATGTAAACATACGAGAAAATCAAAACAAAATATAACACTCCTATTTTGAGGAGGTCTTAAATTAAAATAAAGGTCTAGAGTCATATTATCCATCGCATCTAAACTCGGAACATAAAATCTAAATACTAACTATTACATCCATATTTTATTCAAATATCTAATTAGACTCGATCCATGCTATGTGCAATCATGTATATTTTCATGAACATTCTCCTCATCCACGCCATCATCATCGTCATCTAAGCTTGATTACTTGTAGGATGGGTAACCTCCTCTAAGCGAATGCTCAGTATGTGAGATTCAATAGAGTAAAATAAAAATAATTAAAATGTGTATGTGGGAAAAAATAACTTTATCGTGTCCATGAAACATCTACATATAAAGCATAAAATAGAAGAATAAATCGATATAATAAGACATAATCATTTAATCATATATATTTTTGTATCTAGCATCTTATTTTTCAATTTTGTATATTTCCTTTCATAGGATAATATTTATTTTGTATATTCTTTCCTTTCCCTTCATAACTTCGACTTTCTTTTTCTTTTTTTTCTTTCCATTCATTCATTCTTTCTTTGGTTTTCTCTTTTCATTCTTAAAAGTTATCATTTAACTTCTTTCATCTTTAATATTATCATCTAATAAAGAGTCTTCATCTTTTAAGAGAACATCATGACATTTTTCTATATCTCCGAAATTAGTTGTACATCATCATGACGACCATTTTATCATATGGTGAGAGTTCAGAATTCGTTGCACAGGGTGAAGAGACATATACAACAAGAATAGTGGCTAAGCGTTTTATCTTCCCCACTTTAACTTCGATTTCTTTTTTGTTTAACAATCAATGCACATGAAAACCCACAACTTTTGTCTTTTATCTTATTTATTAGCATTTCTTATCTTTTCTTAAGACCTTTAATCTTCTTTTAAAATCTTTATTCACAAATATACCATGCATCAAAATCATATAAAATCCTTCTGGAAAATGGACCCATCAGGGATCGACATGGCTCGATTCTGTCAGCCGTCGATCTTCGGGAAAATTATTTGTGTCATGGTGTGACACGAGCCATTTTTGTATGTGTAATTGATCATCTCCTCCTCGCTGAACACAATTAGTTTTTAGCTCAAGCACAAACCATTCTGCTTCTGTCCTTCCTACGTGGTCCGGACTTGACTATGCGACCTTCATTAACTATTATTATTGAGTCGAGATGTGGTCCATTTCGAATTTCGACGCAACTCATTTTGGTTTGTTGATTTATAATGATTTTAGAATTTTCTACTCCCAAACATAGTTCGGTTCGAATGTCAAGTCATCGCCATTTTTTCTAATTCAACGCAGGCTGGTTTAGTAGAACATGGTCCGCATTAATATTTTGCATGAGCCAACGCCAAGAGTGACATGGCCCGCATCAGCGTCGGGTTTTTTTCCAAGAAAATCGATGCAGCCCGTCTAGGTAACATGATTTGTGTCTGTCTGCGTTTACGATTTTTTTTGTTTGTCCTGGTTGATGCAGCCCGCGTCCTAATTGACGTATGGCCATCATGGTCCATGTGGCCATTGCATTTCAAGCATTTTCCATTCGCCCTAATGAGTTTTAATGTCAATTCTAGGATTTGAAAATGTGAATAACTTCTATAGAGTACTTAACTATTACGAGAATAATTCTATGCCATTATATCTATATTTTCTATCATCTAAGGTCAATAGAACTTTGTATAAAATAGAGAAATATTGACTGAGTCCAATCGAGAGGAGGGGCTCGACTGAGTCCTGTTCGAATTCATGAAAGTCTACTCTAAAATAGATGACACATTGACTGACTGAATTCAGGTTATTTATGGTGTTCCAAATTTTTCATCTACAATAAAGCATTAAAAAGTGTAAGATATCTTTAGAAAGATCATTTAGATATACTCTTCTTTAATTCAGTCACCAAATTTTTAAGAATTTAAAATTAAAAATTTAGGCTGAGTTTTTGCTTAACTAATGATCAAAATTGATGAGCAATAGAGCAGTTAAAGAATAAATGAATCGTGGATTCCACAACAAATCTGCAAAAGTTGAATGTAGTATTTATGAATTAAAAGATGAGATATGATCTTTAGTTGGTAAATGATTAAAGAAGACATAAAATCTAGTACAAGGACAATAAATTAGAAAAAAAATTACATAAATCTTATTATTCAAATCAAACTTCAGATTATTTAGTTCATTATTGAACTAGAACCATATTGTTAATTCATCTATGTTTGCATTTAATTTCAAATTATAAAAATGGCTCAAAAGTGTGCTTCAAATATATATTTGAACAGCTCCCGGAAACGTTACTCATACTTAACTATTTTTATTTTAACTTGATTTTTGACCTTTTTATGGTCAATATCATGCATATTATCCATCTTTTAAAACAAAATATAACGCTCCTACTTTTGAAGAGTTCTTAAATTAAAATAAAGGTCTAGAGTCATATTATCCATCACATCTAAACTCGGAACATAAAATTTAAATAGTAACTATTACATCTATGTTTTATTCAAATATCTAATTAGACTCGGTCCATGCCATGTGCAATCATGTATATCTTCATGAACCTTCTCCTCATCCACACCATCATCATTGTCATCTAAGCTTGATTACATGTAGGATGGGTAAAATACTCAATATGTAAGATTCAATAGAGTAAAATAAAAATAATTAAAATATGTATGTTGGGAAAAATAACTTTATCGTGCCCATGAAACGTCTACATATAAAGCATAAAATAGAAGAATAAATCAATATAATAAGGCATAATCATTTAATCATATATAATTTTGTATCTAGCATCTTATTTTTCAACTCTGTATCTTTCCTTTCATAAGATAATATTTATTTTGTATATTCTTTCCTTTGTCTTCATATCTTCGACTTTCTTTTTTATTTTTCTTTCTTCTATTCATTCATTCTTTCTTTAGCTTTCTTTTTTTCATTCTTAGAAGTTATCATTTAACTTCTTTCATCTTTAATGTTATCATCTAATAAAGACGTTTTCATCTTTTAAGAGAATATCATGACATTTTTCTGTATCTTCGAAATTAGTTGTACATCATCACGGCGATCCTTTTTTCATATGGTGAAAGTTCAAAATTCGTTGCACAGGGTGAAGAGACATATACAATAAGAATAGTGGCTAAGTGTTTTTATCTTTCCCACTTTTAACTTCGATTTCTTTTTTCTTTAACAATCAATGCACATGAAGACTCACAACTTTCGTCTTTTATCTTGTTTATTAACATTTCTTATATTTTCTTAAGACATTTAATCTTCTTTTAAAATCTTTATTCACGTATATACCATGCATCAAAATCATATAAAATCCTTCTAGAAAATGGACCCGTCAAGGATCGACATGGCTTGTTTCTATCAGCCATCGATCTTCGGGAAAATTATTTGTGTCATGGTGTGACACGAACCATTTTTGTATGTGTAATTCATCATCTCCTCCTCGTTTAACGCAATTCATTTCTGGCTCATGCACAATCCATTCTGTTTGTGTCCTTCTTACGCGGTCCGGACTTGACTATGCGACCTTCATTAACTATTATTAGATGTTGTCCATTTCGAATTTCAACGCATCTCGTATTGGTTTGTTGATTTATAATGATTTTAGTATTTTCTACCCCCAAACATTGTTCGGTTCGAGTGTCAAGTCATCGTCAATTTTTCTAAATTCAACGCGGGTTGATTTAGTAGAACATAGTCCACATTAATATTTTGCATGAGCCACCGCCAAGAGTGACATGACCTGCATCGACGTCGGGTTTTCTTCTAAGCAAATTGATGCAACCCTCGTTTAGGCAACATGATTTGTGTTGGTTTGCGTTTAGGATTTTTTTTATTGTCCTGGCTGATGCGGCCTACGTCCTAATTGACACGCTCCGTATGGCCATCATGGTCCATGTGGCCATTGGGTTTCAAGAATTTTTCATTCGCCCTACTGAGTTTTAATGTCAATTCTAGGATTTGAAAATGTGAATAACTTCTATAGAGAACTTAACTATTACGAGAATAATTCTATTCCATTAGATCTATATTTTCTATCATCTAAGGTCAATAAAACTTTGTATAAAATAGAGAAACATGATCTTTCTAATCTCATGAATTAAGTAATAAAACAACTGAAGAGATAACCTTAAATCTTTCTGTGTTCTTCGCATCAACGTTATGTTTTCCTATGAAGAGATAGACTCCTTCTACATGCATTCTCTCGGTATGAGATCAAGAGAAAGAAAAAAATAAACAATTATTTATCTTATCTTATGGCCTTAAAGGAAGAAGACGAGCGAAGAGAGATGGAGAAAGGAAGAGAGGGTAGAGAAAGATTCTATGACTACTTATAAAAATAACGAGGATTTAGAAGTTTTCTCTCTGCTTAAAAGTATATATAAAGTGTCATCGAGTTTGGACTAATTTGAAACAAAATCAAATTAGATCTTCTAATCATTTTAAATTAGTGTTTTGACTGATAGGTGAATAGGATCGCATCCTCTTCGGACATGATCCATTTGTTTTTAAAATTGTCATACGCTAAAATAAAAAAGACATTAAATGCCTCTATTGTAGGGTGGGGGTGGGAGTGCTCTCTGTCATTGACTGCGCCAATCTTAACCTCACCGCCCTCCCACCAGCGATGTGAGCACAACAAATTTGGTTTTATTTTCTTTTTGTAATTCATGGATAGATTGATGAAATGAATTAATCCGTATAATATTCAAGTAATTATAAGAAAAAAAGATGGAAATGTAAAGAACAGCAAAAATAATACAGAAAATGAAAATGAAAACGAAAAAAATGGTGGCACATTTTCATGGCATATTCCATATTGTATTTTAGTGAATAATAAGAAATGGATGAAGACAAAATAAAATAAAATAAAAATTTGATCGATTTCGCTATGGGTTACGAGAGTTGAAGCTTACACCCTTTGCAACTCAAATTTGGGCCTCCATTGTTTACCTTGTATGCACTCATTTACATGAATAGCATAGTATCATGTAAAATACACAACCTTATATTCAAATGAGTACGTGTGGAAACATCAATGTCAAAATTATTATTATGCATTGGCCATGCATATATTTCTTGCACTTCTTTTTTTCATTTTTTTTTTCTACAAGATGGTCTTCATAAGACATCATGGTTGAAAATAAGATCGAGCAAATGTTTAAGTCCTTACCTTCCTACCAAAGTATACAGCTAAAAATATGCACCTTTTGGTTGATTTTCATCATAACAAATACCTTGTTTATATCTTTTTGTTACAATACTTTGTCTATCATACTATCACATACTTCTACAACGAAAAAGAGTTGGGTGCATATATTTAAGCATTGTTACAAGTTCCTTAAACTACGATCTCCATAAACAAATCAATTGTAGGTGACTAACTACTCAAAGAAGCCAAAAGTATTGACAAAATAATTCAGTAGAGTTAAATGGGTGTAACATATGAGTGCAGTGGCCTTGTCACCCATGAAGGAGACCACCACCACATGTGAATGGACCCAACTTGCCATTCATTACATGGGGGCAAAACAAAGTGGGTTTCATGTCTTTGTGCCAAACAACAGTTGCTTGTCTTCCAGCATGCCATTCAACTTGACAACAAGCACCAATTATATAAGTTTGGTAACGAATAAGCATCACATAATAAGTGCTTAGTTGGGAACATGTTCTTGCATCATTTGAGATTTCTTTTGTCTTCCACTCCCAATGCACAAGTAAAATTTAAGAGGATGCCAAATTAATAGTGCTTCTGATTGTACAGAAGCATTTAGCCTCCATGATTCAACAGCTGATGGAAAGATAGAGCACAATATGGACTACACTAAATGCAATAGATATGAAATTGTAAAGTAATTTAGATCTCGCCATTTCCTGTCATTAGCAAAGCAGTAAAGGATTCTGGGATTCCAAGTACTAAACAGCAAGTGCTCGGTAAAAAAATGCCAGCAGCCCAAAGCTTTGATTGGAACTGGGAAACTAAAACCATTTACATCCGAAAAGGGACTGCTGAGGCAAGAATATTTATGGAGAGAATTCAGAGATAGGGTCCCTTTTTTCAAATGTTTCAGATTGATAACATCAGCTTACGCGACCGTAACTGTTTCACCATTGCCGGAGGCATCAGAAGTCGCACTTGGTTGAGTGCCATCGCTCTTCATGGAAGATCGGAGGCACTTCTCTTTAAGTTCATCCTGGTTCAGCTGCTGTTGCCTGCACTCTTGGCTGCAGAATGCGAACTCGCCCCTGGCATTAATTGGACGGAGAACCGTGAGGAAGTAAGAACAAGGAGGCGTGACCCCCAAGATCAGTAGCATTTTAGCATCCAAAGTGGAGATATTCCCCACATAGAATCAAATGAGGGCAATTATAGCCCACTAATGCTGGGAGGAATATTCATACAGATTAAAGAAATGAAGGCATCTCTCCACATTGACTATGTTACATACATATATTCTGACACTTCTGGAGAAGAAATAAATAGTTTTGACAGATGTTTAGAATGCAATAAAAGGTAAATATGAAAGTGAAACAGTACTTTGCTTATGTTAAGAGACGGATGCAAGCAGTGTGATACTATGAGGAAACGAGATTAAAAATCATAAAGATGATTAACATATCATCTGCATTCAGCAAAAGTTAAATGGACAGTATGTCAGTAGCACACCTACAACATACAGCTTAGATCACTGATTGAGAAGAACAAGGCAACATCTAGCTCTAGATTACTACATTTGTAGCACTAGAAGTAAACATATTCAACTCCTAGGCACATAGTGTGGATTAATATATTAGCAGTTCAGCCTTCAAAATGGTAAGTTTGTCCCCCAGAATCCTTATATGTAACAATAAGATGGTTGTTCCAAGTTTTTTCATGTTCACTGATGACAAGGTTTTAATATGAATATCCAATTTTTTTTTTGTTTTCCACCTTTTTGAATGGAATCACCAGACTGAAGATTCTACAGGTAACTAAGGACCATGTAAACAGATTTATATGATTGAAAAGTATCTGGATAAAATAATTCGAATCCAACATGTACATGGTTTATATCAATATAACATGCATAATAAGAAATTTACCAAAGTAAGTGCCCCAAAGACAAAACAGATCATCTGATAGAAAACAAGTCATACACAACGATAAGAAAAAAATGTAAGAACAAATGGAAGCACTTACACAACAAATAAAAGTTCATCGTGCAACCTAATCGTATTGAAAACGAGACAACAAAAAGTTTTCGATTTTTTTTTGTCGCCGGATCCGAAATTAGACATGAATGTGGCGAAATAAACGATTGGGGAATTCGAATTAAAGCGTAAAAATCGCATCTTTACGATACCTGTAGATGAACGTATCGAGGCCGGGGCCGAGACGGCGGCGGCAGAGGCCGCAGACGGCGAGGAACTGGGCGGTCGCGGACTTGGCGGCGCTCCCGGACAGGTCACTGCAGCTCCTCCGCTGCATGCTCCTCGGCGGCGGTCCAGGTCCGGCCGACCGGCGCCGGTCCCGCTGGCGAAGGCTCTCCGTCGCCTGCTCGGCTTCCTCGAGGGAGGCGGCGGCGGCCGCGAGGTCCTCCGACGAGAACTCCGTCATGCTAGTCGTCCGACGCATGGACGATCGCGTCCGCTTGCCCAGTTGCATCGTCATCGCCTCCTCCTCCACCTCCACCTCCTCCTCCGTCCCTCTGCGTTGTCCTATTTTTGGCTCACGGTGGCGGAGCAACGAAAGGAAGAAGAGTTGGGGAAGAAATAAAAATGGGGGCTTTGGGCCTCGGGGAGTTGTTGGGAAACCCGAAATGGGAAACGAATTTAATGAGTGAGGAAGAATCCTGACCGTCTGATTAAAATCAAACCCCATGATCAATTTTTATAAAATTTTTTTGTGATATTATTGTTATTTTCATACTTTTGTTGTAATAACTTCTGTCTTTAATTTAATGCTCTATCAGGGAATCTTACCATACGAAAATTACCATTTTTATTTTTTTCTCTATTTATTCATTACTATTAAAACTGTCCTGAGATGCGAATATTCTTTTTTCTAATTATTCATTTGCCTGGGATAAATCTTTTTTTTCCTCTATTGTTGCTTTTAATTTAAACAAATTGCATGCTGTTAAAATTGAGATTCTACCTCGTAATAAAAGATATGTTTTAAGAGATGTAATATTTTTCAAAAAAAATCACATTCTACTTTTAAATAATTATATTTTGATCAATTCATAAGCCATATATACATTATACAAAATAAAATATATATTAAATTTAATAAATTAATTATTATTGTTATAAATAAAAAAATATCATTTAGTTACATTGTTATATTAATTATAGAATGCAAGCATATTCTAAGATCATATAACCTGAATTAAGATTCTATTAAAAGTTTATTCTCGTAATATCAGGAGCTTTAATTTATAAACTTTATTTTGTACATTTTTTTTTATTTTGTCTCGTTTCCCATCAACTTATGCTACAAAATTTTATTATAATATGACACGTGTCACTTTGACCATATTCCTAAGCATCAGTAATATATGTTGGTTTTAAGTTTTCCATAATATATATCTTGAAAAGAGAAAAAAAACTCAATATGTAATTAAAAATAAATGAAAATTGGGGGCCGCCCCCTCAATTAGAGTTGGAGGGAGCCTATGGGGTGGTTTGGATTGAAATTAAAATTGAAAGAAATATGTAGAAGAATATAATACAATGAGATTATATGTAAATATATTTGAAAAAATAGATTATTTTATCATATTAAGAGTATGGATTGAAATAAATATAAAAAATATTATGTCTTGGAAAATAAATAATATTAATTATATTTATTAATACACATGTTTTTCCAGTAATAAATACAAAGTTTGTTTCACTGCATTTACAATACCGTATAATTAATTAATAAAATATATAGTTAGCTATTATATATAATTAATTAATTAACATATAATATAACATAATATTTATGCAATTTCTAGACTTAAATAAATATTTGATCACAAATAATTAATTAATAGTCATTATGTTAGGAACTATAATTTTTATGATTAAGACGATATAAATAAATTTTAAAGAATAAAGGATTCTTTCTTTGTGAAAACTTTATTCCTGGTCTCTATGGAATAAACTTAATCCATTTTATATATTATAAAGGGGTGATTTCACTAATTTTAAGATAATTTTATAAATCGAAATGTTTGACTGAGCTATTTTTGAGGGGTGTTTGAACCTAATTTAAATTACTACTCTGGATTTATTTGGTAGAAAAATAATGGGAGAACAACTTTTGCACCCAAATATTTATAGAATAATACAACTCTCTCAATTTTTAAATAACTTTGAATTTTGTAAAATCACTTTTTTTTCTTACCAAAGCAACAACAAAATGTTCTTGCCGACAATTTTTCTTTGTTCCATTCGTTTTTTCTTTTAATTTATTTTATTTTAATCAATACATAGCCATTTATAATTAATAAGTGTTTTTATTACTATTTAAATTTTGCACAAACATATATTATTAATAATAAAATATAATATTATCAAAATTTTATATTAATAGTTATACGTATTAATTATTTTATCACAATTATCTGGTAATAATATATTATTGAAAATAGAGTAGTAGGAAATATTATTTCACTAGTCTTTGGAGTATTACATAATTTATATAATATCATAAATTATTTAATAATTATTTTTGTAATTATTTAATAATTATTATTTCACTAGTCTTTGGAAATACTATTTCACTAGTCTTTGGAGTATTACTAATTATATATTATTAGAAACATATTAACTTGTATATTAAAATTAGCATTAATAATTATTTATCATTACTTAACTCGATAATTAGACATATATTAATTAATTATTTATATTAGTAATATCAATAAATACTTAGTCATATTTACTAAAATAATATATAGTAAAATAATATATATGATAACATTATTGGAATACTAATTAATCCATCAAACACATTAATCTCTCACTTCTATTTTTTCCACAAGAATAAAAAGAGAATATTTTTTTTCTAATTCTCATTCCTATACCAAACAAGACCATAAGGAGTAGATGACTGCTCTTTTTAATTTAAATATTAGTTTTATTATAATTTTACTTTTGAAAATTTTGTTATTACCTGCAATAATATAAAAGACAATAATGTGAATGTCAATTTGTTATAAAATGAAAAAAACTTTTAAAATGTATTCAGGAACGGAAGTAGCACATTTCCTAGGATACTCCACTTATGTATTTCGATTATATTCTCTAGTTTAATAATATCATAAATTATTTAATAATTATTTTTGTAATTATTTAACAATTATTATTTCACTAGTCTTTGGAAATACTAATTCACTAGTCTTTGGAGTATTACTAATTATATATTATTAGAAACATATTAATTTGTATATTAAAATTAGCATTAATAATTATTTATCATTACTTAACTCGATAATTAGACATATGTTAATTAATTATTTATAATTAGTAATATCAATAAATACTTAGTCATATTTACTAAAATAATATATAGTAAAATAATATATATGATAACATTATTGGAATACTAATTAATCCATCAAACACATTAATCTCTCACTTCTATTTTTTCCACAAGAATAAAAAGAGAATATTTTTTTTCTAATTCTCATTCCTATACCAAACAAGACCATAAGGAGTAGATGACTGCTCTTTTTAATTTAAATATTAGTTTTATTATAATTTTACTTTTGAAAATTTTATTATTACCTGCAATAATATAAAAGACAATAATGTGAATGTCAATTTGTTATAAAATGAAAAAAACTTTTAAAATGTATTCAGGAACGGAAGTAGCACATTTCCTAGGGTACTCCACTTATGTATTTCGATTATATTCTCTAGTTTAATTAGTTAAACTTTCGTTTCTGATAAAAAAACTAATTAATTAATTTAAAGAGAAACTATAACATTGTATGCGTAGTTGTATATGTGTGTAAATAAACTGTTAAAATGATTTTTGCATACAATAAAAATAGTCATCCTTCAATTATACTATCTATTTATTCCATCTAATAAAATCGCCCATCTTTTTATTGCCTTATCGGCATTATTTTCTAAATTAGCGATCAACAATTTAATCCATCCCCTTTGGGCGGACGAGGAGGCCGCACTCCTCTTCAATTTGTATTTTTTTTAAAAAAATGTTTTTGTTATTTTTTTTATGATGTGAAGAAATAAAATCTTGACGAGAACAATTAAAAGATGGAGGAATCAAATTATAATAGGAAATATAGTTAAAGAATAATTAAAATTTATTAATAAATATAAAATTAATTAAATTGAAGACGTTACTTGTTACTTGATTAGACAAAAATAATTCTCATACGAGTTCTTATCATACAATGTAATAATTTCTGATAATACAAACCTGTGGAAATTAATTAAGCAGGAGAGAGATTCTAATAGTCACCCTTTTATGATCTTTGCAAGCGTCTTACGTGCATAATTTGGAGTTGTGGTACGTGTCCGATTAGGCTACCATGCATTAGATCACTCTTCTTCAATATTTTGATCCAACCGTCCATGTGTTAAGTGGTTCATGGTTGAACCAGATCTATCTTTAAAAAAGGATTTTTTTATAATAGTTTTAAATGCAAAATGCATGTGAAGAACAAATATATGAAAAAAAGTTGATAATAATTACTTACATGTCAATCCACATCAATTTAAGATTTTATTTGATAATTAACTAATAAAATGGTGGGATATAGTGATGGAGATAAAATGAAAGAGTGAAATGTGGTAAATTGTTATTAAACTTCTATTTAGATAAAAAATTTATGATGGTTGATGGACTAAATTAAATCTAATCTTAATTGAATAAAAAAATTATAAATTGAGTAAATATCATTTTTACTCGTTTATGGTCTATAATAGATATAATAATAATAATAATAATAATAATAATAATAATAATAATAATAATATATATCTATTTGATCTTTCATTTGATAATCTTACGTAAATTTTTTTCTCATTTTGTTAATGTATTTTTTTCTTGTCTCTTTATATTTCTAACTTTCTCTTTTTTTTAGTATTTTTTTGATATATTTTATATTTATCTTTCATGATATTTCTATCTTTTTATTCTCTTAAAATAAAAGAGATTTAAGATGAGAAATAAATATAAGAAGAGTGAAAAAAAAATAAGATAACATCAACATATTCAAAACTTTGTGACAAAAAAATGGTATGAGAGAGAGAAAAAGAACACGAACAAATAAAAATTAAACATATGATATTATAAAATAGTGTAAAATAACAAATGAATGTCGAATGTTCTTTTGTCACAATTAAATGAATTAAAATATAATTATAAAATATTATTTTAAAAAAATAATTTTGTTCTATACAAAAAATAATTAAGCAGGAGAGAGATTTGTCACGATAGTCACCCTGTTTATGATCTCTGCGAGCGTGAATAATTTGGAGTTGTGGTACGTGTCAAATTAGGCTGCCATGCATTAAATCACACTCTTCTTCAATATTTTGATCCAACCGTCCATGTCTAAAGTGGCTCATGATTGAACTAGATCTATCTTAAAAAAAGGGATTTTTTATAATAGTTTTAAATGCAAAATGTATGGGAAGAACAATATATGAAAAAAAGTTAATAATAATTACTTAATTGTCAATCCGTGAAGACTTTATTTGATAGTTAACGAGAAAGTGGAGTATGATGAATTATTGTTAAACTTATATTAGATAAATATGATGATTGATAGATTAAACTAAATTTCATTTTAATTAAATAAAAATATTATAAATTGATGTCATTTTCATCTGTTTATGGTCTATAATAAATATAATAATAATATATATCTATTTAATTTTTCATTTTTTTCCAATTTTTAATGTATTTTTCTATTATCTCTTTATATTTCTTACTTTCTCTTTTTTTAGTATTTTTTCGTATATGTTTTATATTTGTCTTTCATAATATTTTTATCTTTTTATTCTCTTAAAATAAAAAAAGGAGAAGAGATTTAAGATGAGAAATAAATATAAGAGGAGTGAAAAAAAGATAACAATTACATCAACATATCTAAAACATCGTGACAAAAAAAATAACATAAAAAAACATGAACAAATAGAAATTAACATATGAGATTATAAAATAATTATAAAATAGGATCAATGAGATAAAATAACAAGTGAATATCGAATGTTCTTCTATCACAATTTAAATGAACTAAAGCAAAATTACAAAATATTATTTCTAAAAATTGTCTAAAAAATTTTATCCATCTAATTTTACTAATTTGACAAAATAAAAAATATTTGAAGATATGACTCACCCCTTAAAATTTCATATGATTAATATAAATATTTTATTTAATTATTTAATTAATATCAATCACTCATCTTTTATCTTATTTCTTATAATACCATCGTCTAAATAAAGTCTAAAAGTTTTTTTCTTTTTATTTTTTAAATATATTAATATCTATAGTATTTTATTTTCTTTCCATCATATTTTAATTTATCCATATATGACACATTTCATATTTCTAATTGAATTTTTTTGTTTTTTATTAAAAGATGTCATTTTTTATTCTTTACTTCGAATTAGTCATTTTTTTCTTAATTTAGTTCCCATTTGTTTCCTTTCCATGAATCACGATTTCATCTTTCCATATTTTTAGTTATCTTTTTTTATTATTATTTCCATCTTTCACGTTTTACTTTAACGATATCTCCTTGTTTTTTTCTTCCAAATTTGTTTGCCACAACGCCATTGAATCGGTCTTCAACTAGTTCGATCTACTTCGTGGTTAATTGACTGGTCCGGTCCAGTTAAAAAAAAAAACTTTCTTCGCTCATGTACCAAATATATTTGTATTTGAAAAGTCCCTCTTTTATGCAATCAATTAACCAAGGTATATTTTTAAACTATTTTAGCGTGTACATTGTTCGCAATTTCTCGTCACGGGATGGATTTCGCGGTTAGTTTACATAATAACTTGATACACCAATAGTTTTATTTATTTGTGTTGGAGACTTGTATGATACATCTTACAAAGGCCACAAACTTTTTTATGTAATTAAATATTCAGAATCCGGACCGATACGTATTTTAAAAACACCATTTTCTTTTGGATTTATAAATAGAACTTCAGTGTACACCAATATTGTAAAATTTGAATCAGACATACTCGGATAGCTCATCGGGTCAGGTCGAATCGATCAGATCGTTTGAACCGGATGATCGAACCGGTTAACAATAAATATATTTAAAATAATTAATATGTTAAAATTAAAATACAAGATGTCATATAAGTTATAACACATACAATTTTTTTTTATCACAATTCATAAGTTCACAATATATTAATTACTAGAATTTTATATCTTGTGTTAATAAAAATCGAAAAAGATATATATGATACATAATAATATATTCAGTGACCAAAATTTGATCAATTTTATAAAGTTACATAAATTAAACTAAATACATAATGAAACTTAAGAAAGTAGTATATGATCCAAAATAATATAATTAATTACTCTAGTATTTAATTAATTATATAAATTTAATGAAGGAATAATATGCACTTATTTTAGAGTATCATTTTTTTTTAAATTTTTGAGAAAAAAATATTTTTTTCCTTTTATGCACTTGGTTCAACTAAAACCACTAGTTTGACCAGTCGAACCCGAATTTTGATCAGGTTTGACCTGTCCAAATCGGTTCAAAAATCTTTTCGGTTCAATAGTGACCCATGTCTCATTTTTGAGATTGAATAACGGTCCGACCAGTCCCACCGGTCGATCCGGTCCGAGTTTTACAACACTGGTGTACAGAGTGACTATAATTCGACTAATCCAATATTTGAATGGGTGCGACAAAAATAAATTTTTGCCCAATTAAAAACTTCGGATCTTAAATTTGAGACTACTAACTTTAGATCTATCAACTGGAAGCATATAATCACTTGTGCGCCAACCTTGGTTTTTAAAGACAACACTTGGCCATACATGAAGACGTTGAAGGCAATAATTTTGGACGATATATTTGGTCCATTGCATAAACTGAATTGTACACCTTTTTTTCCTAATAAAATATTAAGAAGAAAAAGGAAAACAAGTAATTCCACACATACCATTAATTATCGCACTGTTAAGACTTATTGGGCCCTTCTCCGGCCCGTAGAAAATTGTAGGCTGGAACTCCTCACGCAGCTGGATATTTCTTACTCCAAATAACTGAACATATTCTAATTATAATTATATTTCTAATTTTTTTAAAAATATACTTAATATAATATTTTTAGAATATATATAATAATTTTATAAATTTTAAAATGATTTTAAAAAATCAAAATATTAATTAAATTAATCCTATTTTAAAAAAAAAGTATTTAGTAAAATTACAGGAGTAACTTAGTTTCTCTAGAAAAAAAGAAATACCAACAGATTCTGAAAATTTGAAACTATTTTTCTATATTTGTATTTCAGAAAATCTTTTTAATATGTGGTCATTGTTGTCGGATTAATAACTTTACTAAATCCAATTCGTCACGCGGATCATTGTATTGTCTAAACAATTTTTTTGGCCGTTGATATTCCAACGGGAGAGAGCAATGTAAGGATACAAATGAGAAAGAGTAGTGG
>LTAE01003931.1:19703-39886 GCA_001647135.1 Pontederia paniculata | reverse complement strand
CCGAAAATAATTAGTACAATAATATTTTTTGAAAATGTGATATATCGAAATAGGGTAATATTGTATAATTAACGACAATATTTCAAGAAAAAGTATATGTATATATATAATAAAAAGATGGCAACTTAATGACGATAATTATCATCTTCATGACGATTGTAATTAATTATTTTTCACTCGTCAATAAATTGAAGTTGATATTTTTATGTTAATACGAAATAAAATATTTTATCATCATAAAAGATATAACAAGCATATAAATTTTTATATTATTAACCTCATAATTTATCACCTTTAAATTACATATGGGTAAAATGGTAAATTTTTTCAGGTTCATCTTCAAATTCTAATTCCATCCAAACACACGTGGAACCCCATCAATTTAGTTCCTACTTTTGGTTCCACCTTCATCAAATACTCAACGGAACCTATCTATCAAATCAGTGGAACCTGGAGAACCCCAGGTTCCAATGCCAAACGCAGCCCATGAGAACGCACAACTTAGATGGAGCTGCTTCAACTTCCCAAATGCATGCATACATGGCTTCCCCACTACAAGAAAATTCACAATTTGCAACGGCTCCTTCGTCGCATATCTGTCGCAAAATTGCTCGTCACAGATTTTTTGCAACGGAAATGTCACCATGCAGTGTAACACTTCCGTCGCAAAAAATTTGCAACGGGTGTTTTTGCAAGGAGGTGTCGTCACAAATTATGAATTTTCTTGTAGTGCCCCTTACGGGCGCATGTCCCAAGGCCCATGCGGGCGGCCAAACAACAATCTCATCGATGATGCTCTTTGGAAGTTGCATAGTGTGCGTGTGGTGTGAGGGGATTATTTTTGCGTCATGATTTAAGACATGGGTCAAAGGAAACTATCGCAATTGTGATGGTCTTAACTTTTGTGACCATCGCAAATTGCGACGATTTTGCAATGACTTTTTCCTTCACAAATAACGAGGGAGTTTTTATTCGTCTCAAATTTAAATTACCACATCATTTTCATCATAAATTATGACGAAACTATCTTCCCTTCTCAAATTTTGCCACAATTTGAGAAGGATATTCGATCACCTTATAAATAACATTGCCTTGTAATATGAAAGCATATTCGGTTTCACACTTTCTCTTTATTGACTAGTTTATATTATTTTATCATTTTTTTTTCAAAGCAACTAAATATAATACAAGCTAAAATGATGTATTGCACTAATACTATCAAATAATATGTAATCAAACAAATTCAATAGCTCAAAATAATATTTTAATTAAAATTATGTCCATCAATTAATAAAATAAGTAAAAAGTTTGATCATAACAAATATATAGTTAATAATCATAAATATTTATTTACTTAATAAATAAATAAATCAATTTGTAGTTATTGAACCAACCGAATAAATAAAAAAGACATATGTCCTTTATGTTCACAATTTTTTATCATAGAGTTTTTTTTTCAAATATGTTGTTTCATAATTTTTTTCTTCAAAAGTCGTTATACATATTCTTTTATGCAACATAAATGAAGTCATTTATGATTAACAATAGAGTTATGATATATCTTTCAGTGGGTTCGCATATAATTCATACTTCACAATAATTTAAAATATATTATACAAAAATAACCAATTAACTATACAATTTATAATTTTTATTGTTAATTTTCCTAATATATTAAAACCTACAAATAATTACGTAATTGTGCATTCTTAAATAGATATCATATCAATAAATAAAATTACTTATATTAAATTCACTATTTTATAAAACAACTGTAAATTGTATTAAATAATTATTAAGAAATATTTACACGTTTTCGAGAGATAAAGACTTATTATCTACATTTGGAATAAAGTAAACTAACTATCCAATCGATATATTTACATTTTCCAAACTTAAATGAAACAATAATTATATTTAGAAAAAAAATAGAATGAGTCGATATTCATAATGATAAATAAAGTAAAATGTTCACATTATCATAAAAATCCTAATACATTTTTTTTCTAATTGACAACAGTAAGTATCATTATATACAAATGTGTAGTCCTTCAAATAAAACTAATGTTTTGAAATATATCATTAAAATTATTATTTATGAATGAATATTATTCAATTGAAAATCAGATAAATTTTTTGTATTAAAGATGATGCAAGAAAAATGGTCTTATGTCAAATAATTTATATTATAATCTAAAGAAAAAAACAAGTCAAATTTTCATACTCACATAAAAAATATATTTTTTTATCAAAATGTGAATTATCGTCATTTATGTTATATATATATATATATATATATATATATATATATATATTGATTTTTATGAAATAAGAATTTATGATCGGAAAATTAAACTAAAATTTCCTCCATAAATTGTCAAGATTAATCAAATTAAGAAGACTTTTTATTCAACCATTAATGTTAAAATGCTTATAATGTTTTTGAGATTCAGCCATGTAAACATAGAAACATTAAAAATATTTTATTGAAATTTGATTTTTCTTTGTAATTTTTTTTATCGAAATGAACGTGTCATATATTGGCGTTAGAAAACTAAGTGATGCAGTCGCACCATGTGATATATATGTATAAACCAATAGTACACTTGAGAAGAATAAATTAATTGATTCGTACGCATAATACTTTATTTATATATATTATGTTGTGAAAGGGTGTCTTAGTTGTAAACTTAGCTTCTAATCCATACTTACTTTGACAAGTACTCCTCCATGACATAAAATAATTTTGTACCTATTAATCACCTTTTATGTAAATAGATGGAATATGTTTTCTAATTTTCGAAGGTTCGAATCACATACTCGACCAAAAAAAGAACAGTTCAAAAAATGGTAGATTCTATTTGGATTTGAAATTTTGAAATATTTAATTAATTCATTGAAGATGAAATGTTTTACTCTTTATCTTTGTTTTATCTCAGAAATTTCTCTTTTTCATTTTTTTTATTTTATAAAGTGCTATTTTTTTATATAGTTTCAATGTATTTAGAAAAATAATCAAATGATTTATTTTTTTTAAAACATTTTGATAATGTACTTTGCTATAATTCTTTAAAACGTGAAAAAAAAATAGTCACAAATAGCCAATGAGTGCATAAATTTATTTTTTTTAAGTGAAATTGTTTCAAATTTATGGACTAATTTTCTTATTGGAGTTTAGACGTTTGACAAACGAATAATTATCACAAATTAATTGGTGATGATTTCAATGCTTAAATTCAACTCAGGTTACTAATTTTATGATCTTTCAACACAAATACAAACTCGCAAAATAATTAAAATGACTTGAATTCATGGGTCAATCCGTTCAACCAAATTATATATTATTGAAGAGGTTAAAAAGTATGTGGAGCATATACAGCTTCACATGTATGAATTGTCATCAGATCTATAATAAAGGATTCAATTAAATGAAGAGTTTTATGTGTTGATCTGAATCTTCATTATAAATCTGATGGAGATCCAAACTCCTTTATTAATTGATATCCTTTTTTACTACAAGATATGTTAAGATGGTAAAGCTCAGGCCACATGGAATTCAGTAGAAAAATTAATATGAAATCAGATGCCCATCCTTCGTACCATACTGTTTTGCTTTTACCATACTTTTTATTTCCCATGTTTGTCACATTTACACACCACCAGCTTGTACTTGATTATTACCATACGGAATTCCAAGTCCAACTCCCAACCTTCCTCCAATGATTAATCAAACCATCATACAAACTTTTCAAAAGTTCTCTTGGAACACTAAATAATTGAGATGTATCTCGAGTCAAGAGATTAGAGCTAGTAATCTCGAATTCGAGCATCAGAGTTATCAATTAATTGATCAGAGAAATATTATTTATGCTTTTTATCTCATTCTGAATTAGTTATATGCTACTAGTCCTGAATACCGGAGGTCTTAGAGGCCCTGAAAAAAATTCTCTTGGGAAACTAAACTTGATTAAATTTATTTAGCATAATTAATTAGTAGAGTTATGTCACAAAATCGATCGAGGCTAATAGTCTCAAATTTAATTTTAATCATCAATTTGATGAGACGAACAATACTTTATTTTTTTCTCTAACTTTAAATTAGCCAAGTATTAATGACATTTGATATAGGAGTCAAAAAAATCTCCGCAAAGTTAATTTATTTTCATATTTTTTCATTAAATTATTGATAAGAATTTTAAATTCTTATGTATTTTAAGATTTTTCTATAATAACAAAATTCACGACATGATAAAAAAAATAGAAGTGCTCTCTAATTAAGTAAGAATGATCATATTACTTATTTTCTCAATCATAGAATATTAAATCTACGATGAAGGTTAGTTTTCTCTCTTTTAAAATTTTTCTCTCTCCTAAATTTATTCATCATATATTTAAAATTCTACGATTAGAAGATAAATAGCATGATGTTCTTTACTTAGCTAAGTAGTATTTTCATTAAACCTAAATAATATTAGAGGTTGGAGAGTCTACTTAGCACTTTTGCTAAGTAGACTACTTAGCGGTGATTTAATCCATCAAATTTAATTTTGATGGTACAAGATCAAATTTAAAAATTTAAAATATATTTTAAAATTTTGATCTTATATCATCAAAAATGAATCTGACGATCTCGATCATCGTTAAGTAGTTTACTTAACAAAAGTGCTAAATATGTTCAGACTGTACCGGTATCATTTTTTAAAAAATAGTACAAATTAATTAAATATTAATAATTATATAATGGAATGTGTAGGACAAAATTAATAAAAAATAAACTTTTGTGATGGAGTTCCAAATACACCTTATAAAACACTTCCACCTCTGCGTTTTATTCACATATCACCTGCTAAATTATAATTTACCGCCATGACCACCTCCCCGTTCCAAGACCACGCCACTCCGCTGGCCTTCGCCACCACCACCGGCGCCACCTACGACGCCGACGACGGCGACGACGACTACATCATCCGGCCGCGCGGCCTCCTCTGCCGCCACCACCGGCGCCGCCTCTGCCTCGCCTGCGCCGGGCTCTGCTGCGCCCTGCTCGTCATCGTCGCCCTCGTCCTCCTCGTCCTCGCGCTCACCGTCTTCAAGGTCAAGGAGCCCGTCGTGACCATGAACTCCGTCACGATCTCCAACCTCTCCCTNCTAATCTTGTTGTTTGTCAAGAGTTGTTCGAGAATTTTTTTTTCAGTTATATGGTGACATATGAATGATTTTGATTTTATGAATTGGGAAGTGTCAAAGTTTATTATAGTGACATATGATATTACAAGTTGCGGTTGACACTTGAAATTGTAACTTAATTTGCTCATAACAATTAAGTGCGGTTGACATTTGCACTTAGATGGTAACTTAATTTGCTCATAACAATGCAATTTGCGGTTGACACTTGAAATTGTATATCGTATATTAGAACGATATGATCATAAATATGTGCTATTTTTTTCCAACTTATTTCGCTACGAAGAATGTTGCGACAAAGTTTAAATTGTATGTTAGAACGATACAATGACCGAAAATAATTAGTACAATAATATTTTTTTTAAAATGTGATATATCGAAATAGGGTAATATTGTATAAAATGGTATTTTTTTATAAGGTTTATCTCATTCTAATTTCATCCAAACACACGTGGAACATCATCAATTTAGTTCCTACTTTTGGTTTCACCTTCATCCAAACACTCAGCGGAACCTATCTATCAAATCATTGGAATTTGGGGAACCCCAAGTTCCAATGCCAAACACAGTCATAGAGTACTTGAAGCCCATAGTGATTTCATGTATGCAATACGATTGCAAGGTATTAAGCCTAGGCATCATAGTTTATACAAATAATAACTCGAATTTAAATTATAATAAACCAAACAATAATTTTTAAACGTGTTCTCAACGGGGGAAGTCATCTTTTACTATCCGTAAACATGGGATGTATTTTGGGATGCCAATATATAAGTGGAAGACAGTAAAATATTACATGTAATATTAAAGAGCACAAGCTCATGTTGTTTTCATGTCCCCCTGTCCAATTTGGCTTTTGGTAAAAGGAAGAAGGTCGTTTGGTTTTTGAGGAAACCACCCACTTTTTGACCAGGAAAAACAGAAATCACTGTAATCCATCTCACATGCAAATTGAACCACGCAACCATAATTGGACTACTTTTTATTTTATTTTATTTTATTTTTTGAAGAAGATACTTCGTTACATTGCCACCCACGCAAATAAAGGGGATGAGACGCTACTATGCCTCTTGCCCTTAACTTGTGGCAATCAAATCTTCTTTATTCTTTCTTCGTTCTCTTTTGGAGAAAGCTTGTTCATCAATTTTATCTTCCATCTCCACAATTATATGATCTCGAGTTACAGATTTTATATTGAAAGATGAACAAATAATTGAGCGACGTGAGCATAAATCAATCTCCAAAGATATTATTCTCAACGAGAAAAAACGTGTAAAGAAAATTTCGGGACACAATATAACGTTGAAAGGAGAAGAAATATATGAGCATAACTTTTAGCTATGTAAATAGATTGATACATAAATAAAATTTTATCACATTGTATTTTGTCCTTATATTTGTCAAAATTATAAGATGATATTTATCCAATAATAATAGGACTCGCATTGTGTTCACAATGCTTTCAAAATTAAAATTGACCATTGTTCTTTACTAAAAAAACAACATTTGGAAAGATGTTTATATTAATTGCAAGATTTATTTACATGTGAGATTTTCAAATGATGATTGAATAGTTATAAATTATGATTAAAAACTACGTTGTAGAGAAAAAAACCACTAAAGACTTTTTGTATTTAGGTACCCATTCTATCTCACTGTTCCAATTCTAACGTGGATCAATGCTACTCAGAAATGTACATTGCATAAAATATCCGTGGGAAAAAGAATTTAAGTAATTATTTAAATAGGAGACTAATGATCTACCCTTCTATTAAGCGAATGATTGTAATTATGCCACCGGCATCTCATACATATGCAAATACAAATATACATTACACATAAATCAATACACAGCATTGTATTAAAATGTAACTATTAATATTTTTCACTTGCTGTATAAATTATCTGTAGTAACTAACAAGAAACAAATGAAGGTAATATTCATAATTTCATACTCTTTCATTTACTTAATCCAACGTTTTTAATTGTACGATGAAATAATATATTATCAAACTAATCCAAAAATTTAAAATAATATATAAAATTAAAAAATCATAATCATTAAATTAATAAAATAATAAAAAATTGATCATGATTATTGAATATTATAAAATCAACAATCAAACTCATTGTTCAATTAATAAAGTGAATTACTAAATAGATGGATGTTAAACAAATAAAAATAATATTATAATGTATATTGTGATTTTTTGCTAATATACAAAATGATCATAAAAGGAAATTAAGAAACTTCCGAGAATTTCGTGATTGAAATTAAATGCTAGAACCAAAAAAAAAATATACAAGATGATATCTGTAGTTATCATCATCTCACAACAAGAAGAAAAACAAATACTAAAAAAAAGCCAAAAAAAAGGAAGAATACACAGAGCAAACAATGTCCCAAGTTGCATCACAAATTTGATCTAATTATTATTATCCACTTCATCTTTCCCTCTAATTATTTCAATTTTGCTCATAATTTACTTTTTACGCTTCAATTCACTCGGGAATGGCAACGAGCACCGGACGCCAAGTCCGACGCAGCAACCGATACCTCAACGCCCTCGACGACCCCCACCGCAAGCCTCCCCCGCCGCCGCCGGCAACGCCGTACACACGCCGCCCGCCGGAGAACCCCTCGATCTCGTTCCATCTCCGGGCGCCACCGCCACCGCCTCCGCCTCTAACGTTGTCTCCTCCTCCTCTTGTCGTCGGCGGCGATGAGACAAACAGATCCCTAAGCGAGTGCCTCAGCAAACCCTTGTCCTCATCTTCCTCCTCCTTCGCCACCGCTGCGGTGGCGACGACGACGACGGATCGCTCGCTCCCGTGAGCGGATTGGCGGCGCGACGACGTCGTCCGGCTGAGCAGACCCCCGAGGGTCTTCCTCCGGCGGCGGATGCGGATCGCGGGGCTTCTGGCCGGCGAGGCCCTTCCAGCGGCGGATACGGCAGGGCTCCGGGACGGGCTCATCGCTGGCATTGCGCACTTCGTGGCCAGGAGCTTGAAGCGGTGAAGCGTCGCCATCACTGGTAAGATTCTTCTTCTTTTCTTCTACTACTACTACTACTCTACATTGGTTTCCAGTTTGATTTATGGATGGATTTAGTTGGGATCGATGGATGGGGTTTTGGTGTTTGGGGAATTAGTTTGTAGTGAACTGATGGTGGTACGGGCAATGGGAAGAGAGGGGGAAGGGGCAATGGCGTGATGACACGTGGAGGAGGAGGACGAGGAGGGAATAAGGAAGGGATAGAGGGAGTAGAAGGTCATTTAACGAAGCCGGCAAAAGGACGGCTGGGTTTCCCAGGTTGCTATGACTATGAGGAATCATGATGATGAGAGGAGGACATCGGACCATGACTGTGAAAACAATAAAAGCTTTTTTAATGGGTGTTTCTTAATGCCACTCCTTTTTTTTTATCAATTTTACCCTTAAATATTTTATTATTCACATCATATGAAATATCTTATGTCCTTATTTATATTCTTTAAGAGTTACAAAATTTTTCAAAAATCTTCACCATATTTTTTCTCTTCTTTTATAATTTTTTTCTTATTATAATAATTTACTTTTTTATGATAAATATTTTATTTATATTTTTTGTTATACAATATTTTATTTTTTTTCCTTGTTAATAATGACTCTAAGCTTTTATGTTTTTCATATTTTTAAAGATCTTGTGTTTAATAAAGTTTAATGAAAATTAAAATTTTCACGGCATATAATGATCATTTCAAATAAAATTACTATAACTTATTATGTATACATATATAGTTTTTCACTTTTTTTGGTAAATGTTAAGATATAACAATAATTTCTAATGTAAAATATCAACGTAGTATTATTTCTCTATTAAGTCATTTTAAAATAAAAGAATACCTAACAAATATTTTATATACAAAATAAAGCTTCCAAATAAAATCTATTTTAATTTTTATCCAAATAAAATATGGAATAATAAAACTTGTGCAATTTTTTATGAATAAAAAAACTGTTTTATAATGTCATTACTGTAAAGTTGAAGGGGCAAATAGGTTAAAGAGGAGTGGCATTAAAATTTTTGGAGTGACTATAAAGACACCCGTTTCAATTCACTACTACTAATAATAATAAATTATTATTATTATTATTATTATTATTATTATTATTTTATATATAGGTGCAAGGATATAAAGTAAATCTTAATCATCAAATGCATAATCAATAATAAATTTTAAAATTAAAAATATATAATAAAATTAAATTATCATATATATGTATTTGATGGTCAAGATATATTTTATATCTCTACTACAAAGCATAAAATGACGTGCATTAAATATCTATATGATTATTCGTTCATTTTTAAATTTTATGATTTAGATTAAAAAGAAGAGATAAGGTAGGGGTTAGGATATTTTAATTAGGGTTCAATGGAGATGCTACCTGTAGCACCGTACTACATATCTTATCAATCGTAAGATATTAAATATACGGTAGATCTAATAACTTGTAACAACATATTTAAGAAAGAAAATATCTCATATCTAATGTGTATTCAATATCTTACGGTGGACAAGGTAAGTAGTACGGTGTTACCTAATTAAGTAGGTAGCATCTTCATTTTTTTCTTTACGATAAAACATATATATTCATTAAATCCTATATATATATTTATTTATAATACATATATATATATATATATATATATATTTGGTTTGAGTTAACTTTAACTTTTGTGATAAAATTAGAAATATTAATATTAAACTCATTTGTTATAACCAATTATATTTTGTTACCTAAATTTTTACAATGTTAATCACACTAAAGATTCCGAAAGCAATTTGACGTTTTTCTTTCTCCAAATGATTTTAAATATTTTAAAAAATAAAATAATAAAGATGCTACCTACTTAAATGGATAATATTGTATTACCTATTTTGTCAATCATAGAGATTAAATATATAATAGATACAAAATTTTATCTCTCTTAATTTTCTTAATACAATTTATAAAATAGATAATATGACATTATCCATTTAAATAGGCGTTACCCATTTAAATAAGCAGTACCTCTATAAAATTCTTTACTGAATCATATATAAAATGGCAAAAATATTTTTTAATCGAAAAAGTAACGTGATCCTACGTTCACCGAATTTTAAGCTGGGATTTGTGAAAACTATTTGTTTATAGACAATTTTTTTTGCCAATATAAATTTTATCGATTTATCATTTTTCAGACTGGCTAAAAAGTATATATAACTCTGAAACTTCAGTCAATCGAGCTTATTAAATAAAAAGTAATACTACTTTATTGTGGTACCAGATTGGGTCCCCAAAAGATAAGATCTCCATATCGAATCTCCTAGAGAATAAAATTCAACACTCGAATAATCAAATAAAATAGATTAGTGGAGGGTAATAATTTTCTGAACACTAATATTAAGATTGAAAAAAACATTATAGTAGCACTTTATTATATTTTATTTGCTCCAATATTGATACGTAAAATGTTTAGAAAGTATTTTTTTTCGGTGAAAGTTTCGAAAGTATCTTAACGCAAGAAACAGTGGAAACAAATTTGTATACATTTAATTATCCCTTAAAAGTTTAAATCACATTTTAACTTAATGGAAGAAAACCCATTACATTCTCTCGTACTGTTTGTTCTTAATGTCAATACAAAGACGAGAAAAATGGAATGTAGCTCTCTAGTTTTTCAAATTCTAAAATTACCCTCATAACTAACTCAAATTCAAATTCAAGTTTCAAATTAATTCCTCAAATTGTTATTTTCTATTATTCCTTCTCTATGATATCTCTCTTTAAACCGGTCTTGATTTTCACTTCTCTCCCATTTCCTCTCACCCAAAGGAAAAAAACCTTTCTCCTCTTTGCAAGTAGTTCTCTTTTATCTCCCTTAGTCAAGATGAGTTGTCATGTCTTCCCGTTTGATCGTAATGTGGATCACATAAGCGGAAAAATTGAAGAGAAGGTGAAATCGAACCAAGAACGGAAGGACGACATCTAAGAGAAGGATCGTTGCAGAGGAAAACAAGGGTGAATTGACGAAGAATGAGACATCTTAGCATATTGGCTAAAAGGTGTGTATAGTTGGCAGTTCTTCCGTATATATAACCTTTTAATATATGAACATGCCTATGAACCCTTGCTATTCATGTCTTTGAATGTTTGATCATTATGATGCAATATCTCTACAGCTTACTTGTATAGATTTCCTTCAATCTACTAAGCGTTCATATTAGATAGAAAAGCATTATATTATTCATGTGTTTAAGCCTACAAAATCATTAGTCTTGATATAGAGTTTCATGTCCATATGATTAGAACTACAATCATCTTAATTTTTCATCATAACATCTAAAAACTCCATCGGCATCGTCTAACACCAATGTTCTCATGGCCCGTGACGTGAATGTCACCGCCCGTGAAGAAGGTCGCCGGTTGATTTGCAATTGGCCATGGTCGTGACATTTAAGTCATGGCCCTGACTCGCGAATCAGGACACGATAGCATTCGATCACGATTGTGACACCTAAGTCACGGCTCATGACTAGTAAATCATGAAAAGACTGTGTTCGGTCACGATCATGACACACATGTTACGACCCATGACCAACACGTTTTGAAAGGCCATGTTTGGTCACGGTCGTGACACTTATATGTCACGAACCATGACCAACACATTATGACAAAATTGCACCTGGTCATGGTCATGACACCTTAGTCACAGCCCGCAAACAGTGAGTCGTGAAACCACACAATCTAGTAATGGTTGTGAAACCCTGTGATCGACAGAATTGTGAAACGACATTATTCAATCATGGTCGTGACAACCAAGTCACGACCCATCACTAACTCACGTGAAACCATATCATTTGGTCACAATCGTGACACACAAGTTACAGTGATTAGCAATAGTGGACCGATAGTATTTAGTCATGGTCGTGAATCTTAAGTCACGACTTGTGACTTCGTAACTCGAACCCGTGAAAAAGTAGTCATGACCTGTGACATGCATATTTTCTCCCCTATCGTAGGCGTTCACTCCAATGTCGATGCAAATGATTATGATGGCTAAGTTATTGATATATATAATGATGTAATACAATTAGGACCTATGTTAGGTATACACATAATGGTAAGAAGCATAATGATTCTGGTCGGTATGTGTGAATTTTCGTTTATTGAATATTTCATATTGTTAGGGGCTGGTGGTTTAGCTGCAGCTACACTACCTTCTCATGTTGCATGGACTGCTCTTCGTCCTTCAACAAAGAGGATACTCGATCATTCTACCTACATGGTGGGATATTTTTATCGTGGTTGTTACCCCAACTAATGTTACCAGTTGATTATCATAGCGAACCAAAATGAAAGTAAAGTGAATATCAAGAGCTTTATATCATTTATCGTCTACCAAAATGTACATAAAGACACTGTTAAGACATTAATAAGATAAGTCGAACATAAATATTTATATATCATCTACCATATTACTACAAGGTAAAGCCTTGTAAAATAGGGTCTGATTGTAAAATGACCAACCCATCGATTTTGGACAAGATAGTAGAGGATTGCACCATATAAAGTTATATTATCAATGTTTCATTATATTGCTACATGATTTCTATTTTATCGAGTTATACCAGTTTTATTGTTGCTCCTTATCATCCCTATTGTTTTAAAAGAAAAGAAAAAAATTATGTGGCCTTACGAGTTCTACTCCTTAACGTTTGGCCTTACCGAATTGATTTCAAATGGAAGTATCGATGATCTTGGAATTTGCTTCTTACTGATTGGTCTTACCGTTTAAAGAATGTTATCAAATTTGAATTGTCATTTGACCTTCTATTAAAGTTGATATATCATTCTATATGTATCAATCCAAAGGTGAGGTTACCAATTTCCATTGCTTGATTCCATTTGTTTCAGCTCTTAATGATTCATCCCTATTGTCATTACTACTTTGTACTAATATAGAGTTAAGATAATCATTTTATCATTATGTTCATCCTACTAAATTTTATATCTACTTGTATCTTACACATTGGACATAAAAGCTCATGGAAAGTTATTTTCCTTTGTATTTGATCCTTCAGGTAATTGATACTACAGTAGTTGGTTATGTTGGTAGTGTTGGCAGTGACAGATTGCTCATGATGATGTTGATGCTATGCACATGTCCGAGTTTTAGTGTCCCTTTTATTGGGCTCAAGAAAAGTTGTAATGATCTTTGAAACCATCTTACTTCCTCATGATGCATTAGATTTGGGACACCCTCCATATGTGTCCGCACTTTGTTTATTTGGATACTTGTCTTTCATTCAATAAAGTCTTCCGCTTTCAGATTAATTTTATTGGCTAGTCAATAAAGGCAACAAATTGCACCATCATAGCATCTCCAAGTCAGTGTTCTGCCACGTGCCAAGATATGAATTTAGGGATGTTATAGTTAGGTATTAGAGCACAAAGTTAGGATTATTTTGACATTCTATAGTGTGTAATGATCCTATAAAGTCTAAAGTCATGTATAGAAGCATCATAGTCATAGTATCATCCACATCAATGTACGTAAGGTTTTTGTCTTTTAATTAAACTCTTGGGTTGTTATTGATAATCTATTTCTTTTTTATGCATGGAATATAGTATGCCTCTTAGACGTGCATTAAGTCAGTGTGGGCGAGACCAGGAGGCCCAAAATAGTGTGACCAATGTTGCCCAAGAAGGAAATAATGAGCAGGAACCATTGCCTCTGCTAGTTCAACCTGCACAAAAGACCCCTCCGCCACTGGGTAGCCTCAAAGGACATCATACAAGCATTCCTAAAGCTTCACCTGCCAAAGTTTGATGGTGGAAATGACTTTGACAAGGCAAAGCATTGGATAGACTCGATGGAGGAAACTTTTGCCTTAATTTAGTGCTCTAAGGGAAGGAAAGTACTATATGTTGCACACCGCTTCACTAAGACCGCTAAGGATTGGTGAAAACCCACCAAAGTGGCTAAGTTCTCAAGCCACGAGAAAGCGACATGAGAGAGGTTAAAGGAAGTCTTCAAAACTCGTTATATTCCAACCTTTTTCAATGTAGCCTAAAGCAACAAGAGTTCCTCGAGCTGAGGCAGGGCAGTTTGACGGTGAATGAATACCACAACAAGTACACACAATTGGAGAAATACAATACCTTGGCATAGAGCGAGAGGGAGTGGGATAATTGCTTCAACCATGCACTGAATGTGACACTAAGGTTAAAGACCATCAAGGTTAATTGCAAACATTTCATGATGCCTCTGAGCTAGCTCTACGCTTGGAGAGAGATGATGCTGAGACCCGTAAGGAGTTGCAAGATAGGGCTCTAGCAGTACAACAGCACACTACGCATAACAAGACCAGGTGGGAGCCTTGGTGCCAGCATTACGTACTAATGAGGAGGGACCACCGCCGTGCAAATAGTAGAGATAATCGCTCCAGACCCTACCCTCCTCGTGATGCACCACCTTGACATCAGCAGTCGCAGCAGCAACCCTAGAACAATACCGACATCCATACCAACAATCCCAATCAGCTCCATGCACACATTGTGGATTCAGGGGCTATCCACTACTTCATTTTTTAAGCTTATGTGGCCACTCTTAGTATGCTTGTGCAAGAGATGAAATGTCCTATGAGTGTAGTTACACTAATGGGGGATATCCACACTACTCGATACATTCTTAATGTATCGACGGTAGTAAGCGGCCATGATTTTTTATGCGTCTTAAATTAGTCAAATTTTTCATTGCATATTCATATATGATTTTCATGCATTTTATTGTCATACGCATTATTTTACTCTCGATTTTGTTTATCTTTTATTTTTAGAGTCAGAGTCCACATAATTTGTATTTTGTGTATCCATGGCAGTTGGCACCATGGCGGAGGAAGGTCATCGAAATTTGGGGCTCAAATCGGAGTTAAATTAGAGGAGAATTCAAAAAAAGCTTCAGTCATGGTCATGACAGGCTTGTCATGGTCGTGACGTCAAGTTGGACAAATACAACGCTTCGGTCATGGTCGTGATTTGGAAATGCCGTGACATTGTTACATTATTCGGTCACGGTCGTGATAGACTTGTTACACGTCGTGACACATTAAGGAAATTGAAGGTCATTCAGTCACGCCCGTGACATACAACTCATGGTCGTGACATTTTAAGTGATCGATCAATACCCATTCGGTCATTGCCGTGAAGCATTAATCATGGGTCGTGACGTACATGAAGGGCAAAATCGGCTATTCAGTCACGACCGTGACATTGCCTGCGTAGATGAACTATTGTTCAGTCACTACCGTGACAATTTTGTCACGGTCCATGACAATTCACGGTTTTGTTAAGTTTGAGATCATGACATCATTTTATGTGATTTTTTACGGTTCTGATCTATTTTTGAACCATGTCTTCTCCTAAACAAATTCTATCAAGCCAACCTCTAACCTATAAATAATCTTCAAAACCTTCATTGAGGGAATGCCTCAAGCCTGAGAGAGCCTATACAAAGAGAAGGCGAAGTCCTGTTGAAGTTTTCTGTGAACACGATCGTCATGGAGGTGTTATTTTTCTGAATCTTAATTGTAAAATCTTCTTCTCTTATATTTTTGAATGATGAACCCCCATGTATTTAGTTAGGTTTTATGACTATGGAGAATTTCAATTGTAAAAAGGGAAAACTGGATGAACCCTAATTTTTTTATATTGATTTCAGTTTATTCAACCTCTTATGCATATGCTTATGACTCTTAATGTTTTTCATGGATTCTTTGACATGATGATCTGTTAGCATCCTGGATAGGAATAACATGTTCATAGTTTTCTTTGTTTGAATGTTTATTTAAGACATTGCGTACCATACATAGATAGCATCATATAGGAATATCATTGTGTGAGGTTTGTGTGATTAGCATCCTTGAGAGGAATAGTACATAGCCTAGGAAATCCAATTTTATGCATATCAAATCTCCTATTTAGTTAGATTGTCATCTTGGAGAGGAGCAGTCAATCTCTTAGGCTTGGGATAATTGACTCATCATGAGAGGAAGTCATATTTTTAGGAAACCATAATCCTCATAAAATTTGATAAAACTGATTTTGATTAAATAAAACTTAATTTTCCCTAATCATTATTCATCTCGGTCTGGTACTTAATGGCATCATATTTTTTGATGGTATACTGATCATATCTTAACCATCCATTTTTAAATTTGATTCTATCTTTGTGAAAAATCAGTTTATCTCAAACTAATATACCCCTCTCATTAATTTGTTGAATTAGACTATTGTAGAATACAATCCTCGTGAGAAAGATAACTCAACTCATCAAAACTATACTTGATAATGACTAGTGCACTTGCTAGCAAAAATTTTAAGATAAAATTAGCACGCATCAATTTTTGGTGTGTTGATGAGTGGCTAAAACACCATTGTCACCCTCATTCATGTCACCTTTTGATCGTGTTTTGCAAGCCACTTGAGGCTTTCTTGTCACCTTTGTACCAAATTGCAGCATTTCTATATTTAACTAACACATTTTTAGGAAATATTGCATTTCATTATAAAATTGGGTTTGTTATGCAATTTTGGAGCTAATAATACAAAAATAGGCAAGCAAGGATCCGGCCCTTCACATCCCAATTCTAATCACCACCATTGATGAAGGAAATCCCCGCAATCAAGAGGCAAATTATCAAAAAGGGTTTCCAATTCAAGTCGGCCCCAATTATGGAAACATTTTACAAACCCAATTAAGGAAGAAATGATGGCTTGAAGGAATGCAACCAACCACAATTGAAGGGGTCACAATATAAGAAAGAATTTTTCTTGGATAAATCAAATTCGGACAAATCAGGAAAGGATATCATAACAACAAACTATTGACGGTTATTGGTGATTACAACAGCAAACTACCAGCAGATATTGGAGATCTCGATTGCACAATCACGATGAATTTCCCATTGATCAAGACACGATGGATAGGCAACCTGAGGGAGTCTATTTATGGAGAAGACCAACATCATTTGAAGGGGGATTCCGCCCGGAAATTTCTTGAGTGACAACAAGGAAGAAGCCGCCTATGAAGCCTTTAGTTTTCTTTCTAATTTTTGAAACAATGATCCTATTGTCCCTCATGAGACTTAGGGGATAGTTTAGTTTATTTCTAAGGCTTTGTGAAGCCCCAAACAGACTTTGTAGTTGTCATATTTTCTCATCAATGAATCATTTCTAGTCTTTTAATCAGATTGCAAGTCTGGTTTTCTTCATTCTGGTCAAGCCTTGACCAGGATTACTCGAGGTTGTGTAACCGAGAAATTTGTCACAATTATTGAGAAACAACATTTTCTTAAATTTCCATTGATTTAGTAATTCTCTTCATTTGGGTCAAACTCATGGTTGTGTAACCAAGGAATCCATCACAACTATTAAGAATCGGAAAATCCTTGAAGTAGTCATATCCCTAAGTCTACGTTCGTTCTTCTCCTCACTACCAAGCCTTGACCAGATTGTCCAAGGTCGTGTAACCGAGGAATCTATCACGACTATTGAAGAACAACTAGCTTGTGATGGATGGGTGTGACTTTCCCATGTTTTATATGTCTCACACCAAGATGATCAGTTAGTGTGCATTTATGGGAAGGATTAGTCGCTATTATAGTCTCGATAGTAACTCTTTATTTGGGATTACCCCTGACCGGAATTGCCCAAGGTTGTGTAATAAAAAAACTTGTCACAACCAGGAGTGTTCTCTTGTGACGATTGATTGTGATTATCCATATGTTTAGTTCGGCACCAACCTGAGTCCTTGTCTATACATCCTCACCTAGACCAAGCCTTAGCGGGATCGTCTAGGGTTGTGTGCAGAGGAATCTGGCGTAATAAGAGAAACATCCCAGTTGTGACGACGGGTTGTGACAACTTAACGGATTGATTCGAGCGTATTGTTTTTAAAAAGAGGGGATATTCCTGTGACGACAGTGGATTTGTCCCCTGCTTTCTCTATTAATCTAAGACTTTGAACAGTGAGGTCTTAGATTAGACTAGTGAGCAATGGAATGCTGCATGGTTTTGTTCTTTGAACTCCTTATAGAATCGATTCGTTCGTTTTTAATGTTTGATAACTACATATGAGTTTGGAGTGGAACTTTGCCATGTAAATGTTTTTTTCTCATTGATATTTTCTTTGTTCATTTTCTCGTACTAAAAAACCCAAAAACAAACTCAACTAACAACATTTTCTCCTTAGGCTAGTGTAGTTGAGTTAAGAATCTTCTTGAAAACCTAGTTGATCAGTCTGTGGATCGATCACAAAGTACTACAACTAACTGTGCACTTGCATAAACAATAATTATGTAATTTGGTGTTTTATAAATTTTAAAAGTTGCCTTTGTAGTGTACAACCGGGTGTCATTAGAGTTGTCACAACCTGTGTCACAGTCGAATCTCTTATGTTACAACCTAACCTGTTACATGACCTGCATCAGCCGTTGCTAGGGATTTATTTCTATCGTGTTTTATTTTAATAAACTATTGGGATATTTTATTTTCTTTTGCTATTTGCGTTACTTCTTATTGATTTTTCAGGCAAATCACAAATACAAGGAGGCATAAATTTTGGACAATAGTCCTCAAGCAATTCGTTCCCGGATTAGACAATCGAGAGACTAGTTATTATTTGATTCAAAATTTGAGAGAACAACTCGACAACTAGGAAGAGCAACAAGAATGGCTGACGAACAAGGAGGAGTTGTTACTGCACCACCTGAGTAGCTAACAATGAGGGATTATTTCTCCTCGAAATATAAGAATGTTAAATTTAGTGTGGTCCTTCCCCCAATCAATGCAAATAATTTTGAGATCAACCCCTCAATTTTGAGGATGGTACAAGCATGTTAGTTTGGGGGAATCTTAAATGAGAACCCTTACATCTACCTAGACAATTTCATCAAGATATATGCAATAGCTTCAAGTGCAACCATGCTTCTGAGGACGATGTTAAACTGAGATTGTTTCCCTTCTCTTTAATGGACAAAGCATCGATATGGTTGAGCACACTGCCTACTGGATCCATTACAACTTGGGAGCAGTTTATAGAAAAATTTATTGACAAGTTTTGTCCACCTCAAAAATCTACAAAGATGAGAAACGAATTGAGATGAGAAACGAATTGAGAGCTTTCGAACAAGATAATGATGAAACCTTATATGGAGCTTGGGAAAGTTATAAAGAGGTGCTACCAAAGGTTCCAGATCACATAACCCCATTGTGACAAATTCTTGAAGATTATTACAAATGATTTTTTCAAGAAAATAAGGACAAGTTGGACTCATCTGCTGGGGATTTAGTCTTGAGAAAGAAAAGTCCTCAGGAGATTTTTGAGATAATTGAAGATGTGGCCCTCAACTCCTGGCAAACCAAGAGATCAAGAAATGCTAGGACCAGAGTTATGAACAATATGGAAGCATCTTCGAATCAAGAAGTAGTGGCTCAACTAGAGTCACTCAACAAGAAGTTCGAGTTATTGATGACCCGAACGGTTTAACAGTTGTGATATGTGTGGAGAAGGACACTCTTATAATGATTTCCCCAAGAGCAATAATTCTAAGTCCAACAAATTTGAAAATGCAAGTTTTTGTGGCTAGTTCTTACCCAGGAACAACAATCCCTTCAGTAACAACTACAATCTTGGATGGAGGAATCATCCCAACCCAAAATGGGGACAAAGCAACAGATTTAATCCTCTCCTACAAAATTCTCAAATCCACCTACTGAGCCAATGAGCAACATGGAAGAGAAATTGTCCAAGTTCATAACTATCATGGAAGCCAAGGTTACAAGTCATGATACATCTATCCGCAACCTTGACGTGCAAATAGCTCAGCTGGCAAATATCATAGCAGGACGCACACGTGGAGCCCTCCAAAGCAACACCGAGAGGAGCCTAAAGGAGGGGGGGGGGGGG